>JAAAKE020105242.1:0-27095 GCA_010014785.2 Anisolabis maritima
GTCTATATATGTTAATATAATATTATATATGGTCTTAATCTCGATATGTATTATAATATAATATAGGGACTGATATAATGGAAATTATTATAATAATTCATCATCTTCTTATTTATTAATTACCATAATATATTTTTTATTAATTATAAGAAATAAAGAATTGTTATTATAATATCATTGTGTCAGTCTTTATAATGTATTATAAAATCAAATATGGACTGATATAGTTGTCTCAATGATAATCATTCCTCATCTTATTATTTAATAATAATACTAATATATTTTTTATTTGTCTTCACAATGAAGATACGAATCGATTATTATCTCGCGTCCTGCTAGTGTGAGGGGAGACAAAATTCTCTCTCTTCCTTGGTTTACATCTTTTATGTATATTAAGTAATTTATTGAAATATTTTTATTATTAAGGAGGAGATTTAACTCTCTTTTTTGGTACTCACACCACTATAACAGCCTTTGTACACTTTCCAATGAGTTGCATGCGAGTGAAAAAGAAGCATTCAACCGAACTGGGGGTTGGCCCCCTCCATTAGACTTTCCCTTTTCCTGGCACTATTTTATAAAGAAATGTATACCAAAGCGCATTTCATTCGTTTACCTTTGATGTCTTGATGCGAAAGAGGAAATGCTTACTCTTATCACCTATTAGGAAGGAGTGCAGGGCAAAAATAATGATTTTTTTCCTAAAAGAATCTTTGTTTTTCTCATTAAATTTGCCCTTCACACCTTCCTTTTATTTTTATTTAATAAAGGTTTTTTAAATTATAAATCTATTTATTAAGAAATATCTTAGACAGCAGCTTCATTTATTATTTTATTATATCTACAGTGTGATTGAAAAGTAACTCCCTATTTTAAAAATCTTATAATTTATTTCTGAATAATTATTTTTATAAAAAATGAATCTTACAAGAACGCACATAACATGGAGTTTTATTTAAAATTCGATATGGGTACCAGCATTCGCCTGTAGCTTATCAAGCCGCTCCGGAATCGCATCAACTGATCATCCCAAGGCCTCTTGGGGAATGGAAGAAATAACTTCTCGTATTCGCCCTTCAAGTTCTTCCAAAGTCTTTGATTTCGTAAAGTAGACTTGCTCCTTCAACCAACTCCAAAGAAAAAGTCACAAGCTGTTAAATCAGCGCTTCTGACCGGCTACTCATGCTGACCACGTCGACCCATCCATTTTCCAGGAAAATTGTGATTCAGCCATTCACGAACAACAATAGCAAAATGTGGAGGACGCCATTTAAGCTGCTTCTTGAACACGGTTCGTACACAGTGAAAAGAGAGGCCACTTTCCCTTACTGCTTCTCGAAAAAATTATAAATATTTTAAAATAGGGAGTTACTTTTCTACCACCCTGTACACGATATAGATATTTGTTGAATATTATTTTGCTCTCTTTACAATCTTATGTTTTATTTATAATCATGAGTATAATTAGAGTGTAATAATGCAACATTGTGACTTCTTTGGGAAGAAAGATTGAAGAGCTTAGAAAATAAGTATCTTTCTTCCAAGAAGCGTTAATAAAACTTAATAATCCATAAGACTGAACTTTCAGAAGGATGTGAATTCGTAAAGAGTAATAATATTTATTTAAATATTTTTTTAATTCTGTGATTAAACCATCTTTTTTTTATTTGCTATTATTTGATATAATATGAAAGGAAGTTTAATCTATATAATATTAAAAATTATTCGGCGTGGAAAATATATATATATCTTTAATATAAGTGGGATAGTGAAAAATCATGTTAAAGTGTTAGTAATTATATTTAAATAATTCTCTAAATTTCAAATTTGGGCTAGGTTAAATTTTGTAACCGGTTAAGAAATTAACTGATTAAAAATTTTTAATTGGTTAAAAAGTTTTGACCTGTTATAATGTTCTTCAACCAATTTAGTTGATCGATTTAATTTATTTTCAACTAAAAATTTAGTTGACTGGTTGTATTATTTCCAATCATGTTAAATTATTTTATATTATTTCCAATCAAGAAATTAGTTGAGCAAATAGAATTTTTTTAAATTAATTAGGGCCAAGGTATACTTTAATTAATAAAGAAAAATATTTTTCTTTTTTAATAATGAAGTCATTCCTTGCATGCAAGAGTATTAAAAAAGAAAATTTTTTTTATCTTTTTTTTTTTTTTTAATTTAAGTATACCTTGACCCTAATTAATTTAAAATAAATTCTATTTGGTCAACTAATTTCTTGGAAATAACAACTAAATTTTTTTTTGAAAATAGATTTAATCGATTAACTAAATTCGTTGGAAAACATTTTAATCGGTCAAAAATTTTTAATTAACCGACTAATTTTTTTTCAGTGAACCAGCTAAGAAATTTTTTAAAATACCCATCCCTATTTCATATCAAATATATTTATTCAATTTATTTTAGCTGGCCTCGTCCTTCTCTTCAGCCAAATGAACCACCCTATATTGCGATGGCGATTGATGGCAAAAATCTTCGTGCATTACAACGAACAGCCTGTATGTAATACACGTCCGCATATAGACGACCATCATATATTTATCATTTCATTTACTACATTCTTTTACACTCTTTTTAAATTTTATATTTAGTTATTAATATATAGTAGTTAAATATTTTTTTTTTGACCAGACTTCGTCACAACGTCACACCCCAAGGAATCGACATGATTTCGGTAATAAATCTTCCATATGCCATTCTTTCTTAAATCTTTTATCTGCTGCAAAACGTAATTTTATTATTATTATTCAATTTACCAAAATGTCTGTTGATATATTTCCCACAATTGTGTGGAGTGTTATGTAAAATGATTAATAATTCATAAAGCTTGTAGGTATTGAAATAATCAATTTATTTAAATATTTTGTTATTATGATCTCATTATATTGATCTGTATATGTTATTATTAAAACATATCTTGATTGATATAGTGATCTTTGTGATAATAGTTCTTTATTGTTTATAATAAATATGTATTTATTGAGTTATCTTTTAAATCAGGGATGGACAACTTCTTTTAGCGATAATATCAGGTCTTTATTAAAATTTCAATCAACCGACGTTTTGGACGTCCAACACCTCCTTCTTTAGGACTAGTGGGGTATTATTTAATTTAATACCTAACCGAAATTTGTTTAGATTTACATATTATTTTATATTTAATATTAATATTTTTATATTATATATAACTATAGTATTTAATGAGTACTGATGCTGCCTCTTCAAGAGAAAATAAAGAAAATTATATGACAAAAGCAATTTTCATATCAATAGAAGATGCTACATAATTTTACAATTGCTGTTCAAATCAAATCTCAAATTTAAGTATAAGAATTTGTTATTATTGTTATTTTACTTAGAAATGTGAATTTTTTTATTAGAAATAATGAAGATCTCATTATCTCCAAGAAATATTTATTAAGTGCTCGGTGAAATAAAACCAGCTGGTTCTCAGGCTCCAAATTTCATTTTAAATGGGAAATATTTCGGTCAACTTGACGCCCGCCATTCTCACTGACAACTAACTTTACATGATATGTAGTGGATCTGCGTCCGAAATATTTGGCAAATAGTGGAGTAAAGTGGTGCCCGGGAACCAGCTGTTTTTATTTCTCCAAGCCCTTATATACTTCATCTGCCCAGCATACCTCATCTTTAATCAGTAATCGGTATTTGTTTGTTATTATTGTGCTTTATCTAAGGTCTTATGTTATATTTGCAATCATGAGATCATAGTTAAAGTGTAATAATGCAACAATATAACTTCTGAGTGAAGCACAATGGAAATGTATACAAAAAATATATGGTGTTATATAACTTTCACTTACCAATTATTTTTATTAATAGATAAATTCATATATTTACTTATCAAACACAAAACATTTTTAGTTTTATATATATATATAGATTTGTTATTTAACCACTTGCGTTTCATATGACATAGACATGATGTCATAACAATTGAGTGATAGCAATAATCATGGGAGAATATAGAACTAAGTAAGGTTGGGAAAAAGGCAGAGTGGCTCATTTAAATTTATCGCATATAACGAAAATTCTCTACATATCAAAAAAGGCAGTATTTATTGAAGAAGTCTTAGTAACAAAAGTTACTTAAAATTTCATTTAGAATAACTTTTATATATATTTTATATATATAAAATGACACGAGTAGGGTCTCTTCCAGAGAGTCAAAATTTTGCCGTTACATTCTCATATTAGTGTGAGTTTAATTTTCAAATTTCATATTTATAGGATTTGTGCACTATCGTAAAATATCAATAAATACGCTCCTGTAATTTTTAAAAATTTTATGTTAAGTAATCGAATACATTTGACAAAAGAACAAAATAATCAAAAAAAAAAAAAAAAAAAAATTTACCAAAACACTTCATAGGTAATAAAAAAAGAACCTAAATTCTTAAAAAATAAAATTATTATCAAAAACAAAAAACGGAAGTTTTACAAAAAAAAAATTATTTTACGAGAGTATAATACGCACCCAGTTTTTTTCGTGCTAAAATTAGTAAAAAAAAGTGCGTATTATACTTGAGATTTTATGTATTATACATATAAAGCACAGTCATATCGATCAATTTCTGACAATAATATTTAATAGTCATGAACAACTATTTACTGTAATCTAAACTTATATGAAAATTGGATTCTTAAAAAATATACTCCCGCTTCGGGAGCTCAATTTCCGGTCATTATAGTACTTATATTACTATAGCAATATATAGACTATATTTATTTAAATATTTCTTTTATGTGATTAGACTACCCCTTTATATTTGATATTTTAAATTAATATGAAACTAGATTTAGTAAGCATAATATAAAGATGCTACACTGGAGATCCCATGTTTTATTTGAAATCGTGTGAAATCTGTTATTTTATTTTAAAAAATGTTCTAAAAAATATTAAAATTTAAAATTTTCTTGAATTAAGATAAAATTATGAAATCTTCAAGATTATATTTTCTAAAATTGGCATTTAATATAGATAAATAAACTATAGGTCCAGGGCCGTACCACTGAGAAATATCAGAGTTGGGGGTCCTACTCCCCGAATTCATAAAAAAATACATTTATAAATAAAAAATATAATAGAGAGAGAGAGTTTTAAATAAAATTTTAAACGTTGTAAGAAATTATGAAAAAATTTTATATTTTTTAGAATTTATTTTAAACTAAAAATAGAGCTACAAATTATTTATTTCTAGGATCGTCCATCCTTTTCAAATAGATATATTTATAATTTTTTATTATTAATCGATAACAAATTTGTTTCATTATTATCAAATATAGTTTATTCAAAATTAATGAAGATATATTTAATGATCTTTATCTATAATGATATAAATTTATTGTTTATAACCTCTCCTCCCCCCATCCGGAAATATATCCTGGCTACGGCTCTGTATTGATCTTTATAATAAAAAATTTGCAAGGTCTGTAATGTAGACGTTTGAGTAATAATATGTTTAATTTAAGAAAAAAATATGTGAACATATTTTATCTATTAAGGTATTTTTTATTATTATTTCACTATGCCAGCTTTAGCATATGTTATTATTAAATCATATAAGAGGTTATTTAGTGGTCATCATGACTAATTGTTCGTCGTATCTTCTAATTAAAATTGTAAAAAAAATATTTAAATTAATATATAAGTGTATCAATTATTAAATAAAAAATCTTATGTATCTAAAATCAGCATGGATAAAAGGTCCGCACTTAAGTTTATTATTACTATATCAAATTTGTTGTAATCTTTTTACTATTATGCAACTCTACCTCCTTTCACATGTAATATTATGAAATCATTTGAAAGGAAGTTGAGTCATGATAATATTGATATTAGAAATTCTTTAGCGATATAAAATAAAATCAATTAACTTCTATTTAACTTATTTCGCTATATAATTATTTTAATTTTTCGTGACTGAAGCAACACTTGGCTCAATCAATTTTTGTCGAGGTTCTTTTTATCAGGGAAGTTTATAGACATTCTAGACTTCTATATATTTTGTTTTGCAAAACAACATATTAATGCAATTTTGGAACTACCATTTTTTTTATAATTTTGTTCTTATTTACTTGAGAGATCCTATTTATGGAATAAAAGTGAAATAATTTTTTTTACTGATAAAATGTAATATAAAAATTTTCCGAAGTCGAATTGGGAAGCAGTGTGATTGGATTTACTTCTCATTTTGACTTCGGTATATTCTATAATTACAAATTCTTCATTTGCAAAGAAGATAAATGGAAAAAATGTCCATTAAATAAAATACTATATATAACAAATTCTTTAGAAAAAAAAATGGGTCTCGAAAAATGGTGTGTAAATAACTCAAAAATGAACAACAAGAAATATATACCTAGTTTCCTCTTGTGGAGCGTACATAGATAGTATAATACTTCGTATTAATCAGTCGTCTTTTATTCCCATTTCCCGTGATTGGAATAACCTCCTTGCTACTATCTACCCAAAAACCTATAATCTCTAAACCTTCAAATCCAACCTCAACAAGCCCCTTTTAAAATCACCATTCTCCCCTTCTGTTCTTCCGGGTTGCATGTGACTACTAGTCATTAGAGATCCATCGGACCTTATGCTTCCATATACCAAAAAAAAAAAAAAAAAAAAAAAATTAGTTTAGGCAAGGAGTCTTTCATCTGGTTTTCAGTTCAGAATGAAGTTCTGATATGATAGTAATCAAACAGAAATTTGTGTAATGTGTTATTTATTACAAAATTTTTTGGTGTGAAATATTGGCTTGGTCCGCCCTGGACAGTATTAATATAATATTTATTAATATATAACTAAATGACTTTACAATGGCCTGGGCAATGGTTTTATTTTATTTCCAAACTTTTTAAATTGTAAATTTGTATAATGATTTGTTTTTAATATAATTAATAAGTAAATGTAGGGGAAATGTGTACAAAATCGTCCCACTTGAGGTAAGATGATCCCCATAGGACAAAAAAATCAAAATTGAAAATGATGATGAGGTTTTGCAGGTTGATTTGATTTAAAAGAAAGGAGATAATAAAACCAGCTTTTTTGTTCAACCAATAATAGCCTCCTTAACAAATATTTCGGCTCATATGACTTGCATCATCATCAATGTTACATTAACTGATGATGCAAGTCATATGAGCCGAAATATTTGTTATAGAGGCTATTATTGGTTGAACAAAAAAATCTGGTTTTATTATCTCCTTTCTTCTAAATCAAATCAAAATTGAATTGACCCATATGGGTATATAAAATGATCCTTTTCTAAAGTTTAAAAAAAAATAAATAAATTAGTGAAGGTAAATAAATAGTCAAAATTTAAATATACCAATATTAGTCTAACTTTTCAAAACTATATTCATTTTAGAAAATTACTGGAATCCGTTTTATAAAGTATTTATTTTATTTTTTTAAAGCAGTAGTTCAGCTCTAACTATAGCTCCTTTTGTGGGATTGGTTGTCACATTTAAATGAACGAAAACAGAAATTGCAAAATTGTAAACCAGCTAGAAAAATTTCATAAGGAAGTAAATGTTTGCTAAATCTGTTATATCTATCAAAACAGTGTATTTAGAGAGAAAATAATTATATTTCTATGTTTACTTGAATTAAAAATGTATTCTTTATTTAATATTTTACTAAAATAAAGTTATAATATTATTAAAACATCTTGAATTAGCTAAAGAAAAGATTATTAGTTTGAAGATGTAAAGAATGTAACAGCCTTTATTATAATAAAAATGATATTTATTTCATCCTTAAGAATTCAACGTTTTGACACCTAATTGTGCCTTCTCTAGGACTCTCATCTGAGAGAAATCACTTACATAAAAATTAATATAAGAATATTCTGAGTTTTGTATGTGTGTTTGTGTTACATGTCATAGAGGACAATGTTTGTGTAAATGATAACGCCTGAGAGACTGAAGAAGTCAAAATTAGGTGTCGAAACGTTGTACTCTTCATGGTGAACTAAAAATAATTTTTATTATAATGAAGGCTTCTACACAAACTATAAAATTACAGCCTTCAACAACTATTATTTGAATAAACATTATTATTCTTCATTGATAGAGAAATCACTTTCACAATAGTTTAATTATGACAATCATCGTCCTAGTAAATTGTTTCGACCAGTCGTGCCATTTTGTAATAAGAAAAGTAAAAACGTTTGCTTATAAACATAACCTCTTCATTGACCCTAAATCTAATGATTGAAATAAATACTTTGAAACATTGGCTTAAACAATTATTTTCCTTTGCATTGGGATAAGATATAATACAAAGTAAGAAAAAAAAATTTACTCAACACAAAAAATAGAAAAATTTGAATAAAAACTGTACCATTAAACTTAGAACAACGAAACTACATAAGAACAAGTACAAAAAGACGGATCTATTGATATGACAACCATCGCGTTAGCATTGATAGCGGCTGAATAACAGGCTTGTGACACCTCGTTTTTTAACCGACCCCAGTCTCTCCTAAATTCAAAATTTATCTTTTTTCTAGGATATTCGTTATTTTTTTTATTTATATTAATTTATTTGAAATAATTATAAATGTTTATTACTGAATTAATTAAAATAAAACCTAATTAAATTAATAACAAATGTATGAAAAATTGTCTAGGAATTGAGAGATAGGAGGCGGGCACGTTGTTATTGACACGGAATGCTGAATGGCTGGTGATTTTTAAACCGCGCTCTGATTGGCTAAGCTCGCCATTGGTCGTTAGGCAGCCGCCGCCTCACACTCGACGCCTCGCAGACCGTCAGTGTGCATACGGAGTTGAATGAGAATTCATCTTTACCGACGCACAAGTGTTCTTGTTTGTGTTTTTATTTTTTTTATTTTTTTTCGTTTCTTTTTACTTTATATTGTGAATTAGTTAAATATCATGTTTCGATAAATTCCCGGCTTTTGTCAAGCCGCAGGAATAAAATGGAATACGGCTGGGCGATGCACGAAGGTTCCGACCTGGACCAAAACAGGCGAATCCCTCAACCAGGTTAGACATTTTTTATACAGTTAAGAAAATACTAATAAAATAAACAATATTTCAGACTTTATATTTGAACAATTAAATTTCATTTCAAAAAATTATGATTTTCTATAGAGATCACTTAAATCTTGAGCCGAAGTTAATTTTTAATTTTTTTTCATAAAAAATCTCATAATTTCCACGTCCCTTCACCTTTTAAATGAATGAACCAAACTAGACTAGAAGTCATAGAATACAGCAGTGGTTCTCAAACTGTGTCTCGCGGGGCATTACTGTTCCGTAAGCATTTCGAAATTGTTACGCAATAAGTGGATAAATTACAAGTTATTTTTATTATAATCGTAAAAATTACCTGTGTGTAAGAGTAAATATTTAAATATGATTATAAATATTGTATTGAAATTGTAACTGCCCGATATTATAAACGATAAACGATATAATATAAACTATATAAAAGACATCAAACTTATTTCATTTTAATTAAGGTAAGTGTACCGCAAACAAAATTTGCTCACAATAGGGCTCCGCACTTTAGAAAAGGTTGGGAACTACTGGAATAAAGGACACATGCACAAGAGCCAATCTTCTAATCATCGTCGCTTCTCTTAGTGACCCTCTTCTACTCTGGTGTGTATTGTTAGTCTAATGTCACGATATATTGGAGACTTGGGTGCACACACCAGAGGCGAAGAAGACCAGTAAGAAACAACGAATATGAGTAGAAGGTAGTCACTTGTTCATCTTGGAAAACACGCACATCCTTTAATAATAAAAAAACATTTCGATGCGCTGCTAAAAATTTATAGAAAAAGACAATGACATAAATATGTTGAAGTCAGGTTTATGGTAAAAAAAAGTGAAAAATAAAACAATTTTTAGGTTCTAATAAAAAATAAAAAATCAAAGTTATTAATCCTATCGTAATATAAAAATATTCATCATTTATATAAAAAAATATTTGATAAATACCCTAAAAATAATTTTTAAGATAGTTGGAAAAATTCATCATGTTAATTCAGTTAGGGATTCAAATTTTTTAGTCTAAATATGATCACCGAGAATATCCTCGGTTCTCTGGTTTGAATCTTCTTATACCCCCTCATTTTTCATTAAAATTTAATAGTTAATTGAAATAATTGCCCATATATTATCTAGCACATAGGGCCTCTCTTCAAAGAAGGGGTCAATCTCCTATCTCTCGACAGGTTTGGATCTATGCAATGCAACAAAAAAACAAGAATGAAATATAAAATAATTGAGAGTCAATTCAGGGACTTAAATATAAAATATCTGATCGTGGCTAATATAGTTTATATGAAATCTAATAATTTTCAATTAACGCATTAGGAGACACTAAACTAATGGTTTTCAAAAAAGTTTTATATTGATATGGAAAAAAGTAATTAATTTTTTTTTTAAGTTTTTTTCAACATCTGAGGCCATTTAGACTCCGTCCACACTTATTTAAATTGGTATTGAACCAGAAGTGAACCACTGACCTTTGGATAAGTAATTAATTAGAGAATAACAATTATTATTTCTTTCATCTAATATAGACATAGAAATAATAAAAAAATGTTTCTTACCTATGGGAGGTATCATTTTCTGCATTGATGGTATTAAAACCAGCCAACTATTGAAATAAATTAAACTCAAACTTCATATCTCAGTATTATCAAACCAGAAATTATTAAACAAATGCATATCCATTATTCACACCAAATATTGTAAAAAATATGTATGTAAGCTTTAATAATATTAAAGTCTAGCTTTTTAATTATTATAAGTCTTATTTCTTCTTTATAATTATCACAATAGATTTCCGCTCAAACAATTGGGGCCACGAGCTATTTATTTCTTAGGAGTACGTGCTCAAATAAAGCTTGGAGACCAATGCTCTAAAGCAAAACCAATATCTAATTTCAGATAATATTATTTGCAAGATGGTGTTTTGGCTGGTTTTAATTGGCCATACCCAATTCATCACCAGGGCGCAAAAATACACATAGTGTAATGTAATTGAAAACTATCAAAAAATGAAAAAAAAAAAAAATATTATTTTTTGAAATACAAAAAAATTTTCTAGATATATTACTATGAAAGTTCCACCATTTTGAAATGTTTTTATTTTATGCATGTTTTGAGCGGGGAGCTGCTTTTTTGAGTTCGGGGTTCCAGGCCGCGGCTAGGCCTGCCACTCGTTAAATACAACTCTGTCTAGTGAATAAAATTTGAAATTTTAATAAATTAAATTAATTATTATTAAACTATTTTTCTGGAGGGATGTTTATATTCTATTCTCTTTAAAATTGATCACCTTTTATATAAATGAAAAAAAAAAAAAACAAAACATATATTTTCTCTGTTCTGGTTTCATTCAGATATGATAAACAAATATCATCTGTTTATTTATCACATGGAATGAATGTTGATAAGAAATAAATGAGAGTTTAACAAAATCGACAAATATTATTATATTCTTGAAATCAATTTTAATCTTTTCACACCTGTGGTTGTCTATACCCTAATAGGGAACATTTATTTTTATGTGTTTTTGGACTTATAAATGAAATAAAAATTTGGACCTCTAAACATTTTGATAAAACTTGCCCTATTTCTCATGGTCGGATTTGACAATTCTTTTCTTTAATTTTGGTTCATTTTTAAGTGAAATCGTCAAACTGAAATCAAAAAGTCAACCGCTTTTTTTTTATTTATTTTTATTCAATATCCTTGCTAATTTCTATTAATTATCCATAGTAAAATCAGTGTCAAATTTGCTTTTCTTGTTTCTCTTAAATTTTACAAATTCCAAATGGTTTTATTTGTATTTTTTATCTTAACTTTGTCTATTCTAGGTAGGATTTAGTTTTTAAATACTTTTCTATTTTGTTGAGAGGGAAAAGCGTTGTCTCCCCATCTTTCAACTCAAAATTTTGCCTTGGATTGATGATGGATGGATGGATGGATTCAATTTTTGAGACGGATTTCCCGGCACTTAGTCTACGAATTGGACTTTTTATTCCTGTTATTGGGAGTGAGGTTATCTGCCATTTTCCTACCCTAGGAGGATACTTTTGGCAAAGCTAAATAATTTTTTCTGGCAGGCCGGACTTTAACCCAAGTTGTGTTGCAACTTCAGATATGTAATCCAAAGCTTACCTGATTAGCCACTCATCTCCTGAAATTTTGTCTTATTTTTTTTAAAGTTCTTCCCTTTCTCGGCCGGTGAGCACAAATTTTCCAATTCTCTGAACTTATTCTTATTTTATTTTTTACTTCCTCTTACCAATATATGAAATATATAGTGAGAGAATATTGCGATCGCAAAAAAATTTGATCTCGAGATTTCAACGGAAATACACGTTTTGAGGTCCCCTGCGTCTAAAAAATGGATCTCGCAAAAATGGTCTGTCTGTGTGTAAGAGTAAGATTTCTCGAAAGCGAAAACACGAGGCTGAAATTTTATATTTAAGTTAGGGTTAGGTACCTTTGTGTCTTGCACTTGGAAGCTTTTGAATAAACAATATGTATTAGTACTTTACTGCTATACTTTTTTAGTTTTTTTTTCGATTTTCTCAAAATCTCTCTAACGATTTTGATTAAAATTAATATAACAATTATTTATTAGATGATCTTTGAAATTTATAAACTAGGCTACCTAGGGGGCCCGACGCAAAAAATCTGGGGACACAGCACATTACTCAGCTATCCTTACCTTAGGTAAGAGAAAGTTGTGCGTTTAGTTTTGATTTTGTTATCATATTACACTCAAAGTGTGATTGATAAATAGAAAAGTCTAGTAATAGCAATTTTTTTGGAACTCGTGATTCAACAGATCACTTCGAATTGGGTTCTCCTGAATTCACTGATTGGACAATCTTATGTGTCAATTAAGAAAGATAATCTGTTGCATAACTCGCTACATAAATTGGTCGTGAGCCAGATTCAAAAAGTGGATTTTTTTTCCAAAAACAGTGAGAGAGTCTTTGACGCCGTCCTTTGAAAGTGCTTCTAGTTGGTTTGTCTTTATTGTCCAAATATTGCGAAAGTTTCCATTGTTCGGAATGTTCTCAGTCCAAACTCTACATTAACCAAGGGCCCACTGTGTTAAAAAAAATTAATAATTTAGTGATTTTTATTAGAAATTAGAAAGCTTTTCTCATTCATTCTCATTCTTCATCCTGCTCTAGTAGCAAGGAAATTCTATATTAATATACTATTTATTGTAGGCTATATTTGTTTTTCTTATATGAAGAGACATTAATTATTAACCTATAAATTAAAATATATTAACTCCACTGACGTATTTTGCTATAAGAAGATCTTTTGGAGATATATTAAAATAATTTTTTTTTATAATATATATGATGTATAATATATCATATATTATAGACATACATTACTAGACATCGAATGTTTAGGCACTAAAAAAATGCATTTTAGCGCCTAAAAAGGCAATAAAAAACAAAAATTATTTTAATATATAGAAAGGTTAAATGAATTATAAAATAAAAGGCTATCTTTTGTCTTCTCTTAGCTCACTTTGCAAAGTGATCCTTTTTCGGGGTTTAAAAGAATATTTTATAAATAGGTTTTAGATATTAAATTAAAATTTTTTATTTTTCTTTATCTTAATACTGAAAAAAGCAATAATAAGCCTAACAATCTGAAATAGTCAAAAATAGGGATTTAAATCTTTCGTCAGATAGCTTAACTTCTCAAGATTCGCCAAGATATATTTTCTAATTTGTAATAGGCCCTTTCATAAAAAATAGGCATAGGCAATACCAGAAGACCAGTTATTATATTGGACTTTTTTAATTTTTCGAATTTTGTTACAGTGTTTGCCTAAATATTCATTATTTGTAAGGCTATCCTTAGATTTAAAAAGATTGTTGTGAAGTAAAAATCTTGTTAAAAATCATATCAAAAAATGAAAATATCTTGATATTATAATAATATGTATGTATTTTAAAAATACTTGAGAATACTACTTACGTTTCACACAAAAATTCATATTTCCAAGGCAGGAAGTGTCTACCCCTGAATTTTTACTGTGATGGCAAACAATCCCCCCCTCTCCCTGAATTAATATCTAGGATGTGAAATAAGTCAATGTTATTTAACTACAAGAAGCCATAATAAGTTTAAAAAATTTTAAATATTTAGAAATTCTGAAAAAATTTCTAAAATGAATAGCTCGCAAAAACTTTTTTAAGATTGTATGACTCAATTACCCAAAGAGTATCTACCCCAAGATCAATGCCAAATTTAGGAAATAAGATCACCCAGAAAATTATTAAGACACTTTTCTATTTATCAAAATATAGATCTTTCAAATAATAAGATTTAGTGCCTTTCTTTTGTTTTACCTTTCAAAGCTGCACGCCACTTCTCTCAGAGTAGTAAGCATATCATAATTTGAGAATCACTGGTCTAAATTAGATTAATTATTTTCCTAATTCAAAATTATTTTTTAACCACAATTTCATTTGTTAAAACTTTGATTAAAGAATATGAAATAATTGTTTTTCTAATAATTAAAATATTTAAAAAAGGTCGATGCTTTTCTAATTCTATTAAAAAAAAAAAAAAAAAAAAAAAAAACAGTTGAATATGATAAATTTAAGTTTTCATTTCGCTCTTAAATACAGAGCAGTTTTTTGTTCCGTCATGCTAAAACGACAAAGCACAGGGTCACTAACATAAAAAGGGTTCTTCAAGAAACCAAAGTTGTTTTTTTTCTTTTATTAATTCTAACGCCATTAATAATTCTCACATAGTAAGGTGCCCTAAAGATCCACCCTAAATACGCCATTGATGAAATTTAATATTTAGATGATATTACTATTATTAAATGCACGTTATTCTTGAATAAATAAACCATATTTTCTCTTTAAATTATTTGCATAAAATACAGTTTCGTTTTTTATAAAAAAAAAAAAAAAATAAGGGTAATTACATTATGCTATTTTTATACATATCCTAATTTATATTGTCTAGCCTATGATTTGAAAAAGTCTCTAAACTGAGAATCATGATAAAATCATATATTCACTAAAAAATATTACAATATTAAACAATTAGCACTATTTATTTTAACTCTAAAATTTAATATTTTAATACACTAAAATTATATAATTTAATAATCGGGAGTGGCCTCCCTCAACTTTCTTGTATACACATATATAGGAAAAGTAGTTTTACTAAATATATTAACATCTAAATTATATCTGCCTCTTTGACTCGTCTCAATGATATTATTTTTAAGTTAATATGGTTTTTTAGAAAAATGTTTTAGGTAGTTCCACTGGAAATAGCCCAAAATTTGATATAGAGGTCTATGATTTTGCTGTAATGCAGGCACGTAGAATTTGGTTGATTAAAGCGTACTCGAGTTATCGTTTAATAAACATAAACACAAACATAATTCGGAAAATGGTATTTTCGGACTCAGGAAGATCCAAAATGCCAAGAACAATCAAAATCTCGAATTCGAATTGGGAGTTTAAAATACTTCCCTAAATTAGATATACGAGAAAATAAGAAGCATTCCGTGATACCAGGATTTCTGTAAGACATGTGATAGTTGATTGTCCTCAATATTCCTCAATCAGAAGGAAACACTAACTGGAAAATAAAACTCTAAGAAAGATATTCTCTGACTTGTTTAAATATTTCAGAGATATTAATCTTTATTATAAACATGAACAGTCCTCTTCACATTTTTTTATTGTTTAATTTATTTAATCTTTTACTTAGATTATATAACTTATTTACTTAGTAGAGTTAATTTAATTTTTCTGATAAATTTATTAGAACTTTATTTATATTAATTTGTAAGAATTGACATGTGGCGCAAATGAAGGTCGAGCACAAAATACTAAAAAATAATAATAATATAATTAAAACAAATTAAAACAGCAATATATGGATGTCATATCATAAATATCATAGACTTTTCGTATCTATTTTAATTGGGATCCTTTTTTACTATTTTACGAAATATAGGCCTTTATACACGTATATACTTGGAACCCACTGTGAAATCTAGTTTTACACCGGTTGGTGTTTTTACACTCGTTGAATAACTTGCTCATTTTGAAGGGTGTTTCAACTTCCTCTTATGATAAAAGAATGAACTATGTTAAAAAAAGAGCTGATCCAAGTTCCGATGTTAATTATATGTGGGAACTTCTTGAGAAAATTGTCTTTACATAAAAATAATCCCCGGTTCACGGCTTCATTAGTTACGCCTACAGTGGTTAGCGTTCTCTAAGCAATATCAACTATAGTCGTTTTCGTACTTGAAAAATTCTCTACATTTTTATAATCATCTCATAAAAATTCTAAAAGTATTTTCGGAGACTATGCGTTACAAATAGACCAACTTTGTCTTTTAAATATTTATATATCTGAGATATATAGAAATAGTTACTGCACTGACCTTCATTGTATTGTCTCGAAATGAGAATAAACCGAAAAAATATTTCGATTCGGATCTTGGTAGAAGCCCTTATTTTAATGAAATGCAATTTATATTTTTTAAAATAATTACCTTATTCTGAGAGTGATATACGCGTATATCACTTTCTCTTAAAATAATGTATTTATAAATCTCATTGCGTTGTCCTACAAATGTGATATTTATCTTTCGTTTATTATCGTCGCTCTAGCAGTTTTATCGAAGATAGTTATCCGGTGCATGCTAATATGTTAATTGAACTCTAATCGTTAGGGTGGTCTTCGGTCACGGGCCAGACCCCAAGGGTTTCGCTTCCCCTTTTTGTTTTTTTTTTTTTTGACAAATTAACCCCCAGACGGGCGCGTAAACAGTTTTCATGCTTGCCTGATTATGACAGGTGTGTGGGTGCCCACGGGGAAAATGTACCTTAGGGCCCCAGGGACCCAACACACCTTCCTAAAATTGCCGAGGTCGCATAGTTCCCCGCTCGCTTTGTTTCGATTTCATAATTAAACATTAAAAAAAACGTTATAAAAATAAAACATTTATTTAAATTATTCTATTTTTTGAAATTTATTTTAACCTAAGGCCAAGGAATTTGACTAATTTCATTAGATAATAACTACTCGGTTGTACTTTTATAAATATTAGCTGGGCCTTCTTCCGTACCCTTGTAAAAGAGTCCCGCTCAATATAATTCACTTTAGTGTTTTTTTAGAATGTCGGGGACGAATAAATGTAAAAAAAATTATTTGATCACTAATGATAATTTTTAAAAACACACAATAGAAAGGTTTTCTCTTTGAAAAACCCTAAATATTTCTTCGGATAATTAAAATGAATGCCCTGCTCTCTTGGAGGAGAGGTAAAGGTCATGAGCGATAAAATTTGTTTAAATTATAATGGCTACTAATTTAAATAAATATAGTCCGAGTATAAATGACCTCAGATGCCGAAAAAAACTTAAAAATAATTAAAATAATCCAATGAATGTCCATTTAATAGACTATATTAATGCATTGCATTGGAAGTAAATGAAAAATATTAAATTTACTAAATTTTAGGTAATGTGAGGTGGGAAATGATTAATAAATCTTAAACCTTGTCTAATTAATTATAAGTATGGCAAATTTAATCAAAATTGTTAGAGTAGTTTATGAAAAAATCACAATAACTAAAAACGTATAAGAGTAAAGTAAATTAAAAACAATTTTGGGCCGGATAATTATTACATTTCAAAGAAAATCTAAGAAATTATTGATATACAAATTTTAACCAGAATAGTTCTAGAGAATTTTGATAAAATCGAAAAAATTAGAAACTGATAAACAATTTGATCTCTCTATCTTAGAATTAGAATGAAAATTTTGCCATTTTTATTGTTTTATTAAGATTCTGAAGATTCTGAAGAGAGCTGAAAAAAATTATTTATTATTAAAAACACCTAAACAAAAAAATCGAACCATCACAATTGTTAGGAATAAATTTTTCAAGTTATATTTCTAAAGTTCCATTCAAAAATTATTTTTTTATTTCGTCCCTTATTATATAAGTGGATTGTAAATAATAATAAATTTTCATATTTGAAGTTTTTCCCAAAATAAATTTTTTCAACTTAGAAAACTCCCAAAGCCCTTATGTTGAAATTTTTTTATTTAGGAATAAGTGCAAATCGTGTAATTTTCATTGGATTATGATATTTGTCTTTCTCTCTTTCATTGTAGATAATATTTTATCTTACAGTTAGAATGAAAATTTCACTGCAATATTTTTAATTAATTTTTACTCATACATCAGTATCGCGCAGCAAATTTTATTAAATGACTGCAAAATATATAATGAAAATATAGCTGAAATATATTTTCCTTTTTCTTTTGATTATTTTAATTAATTAATCGCCTATCTAAATCTCCTCAAATCCGGAAGTTACACTTACGTCACTTCTTTTGTTCTCGCATTGCTGAAGTTTGACTCTATCCATTTCCAACTTCATGCTTTATTCTCATTACGTGACCTTTGTATTGTTTCTAATTCCTCAATTATACTAGTCTATGAATTTTTTGATACACCTGGAATAATAGCACCTCATATAGTGATATGCTGTTACAAACTTGGCCGTGATAGGGTTAAGGATAAACAGTTCTTTTACAGCAATATTCAGGGTATTAGCAAAGATATTCTTTTTCTGAGGCCCAATCTTTTCTCACACCCATGCCGATTATATGTTAGAGGTGTTTAATAATATAGTCCTAAATATTCTTAATAAATTGGCTCTCTTAAGAAAGCTCAAAGTGAAAGTCTCAGGAGTCCTGTCCTGATATCCTCATTTCATTCAGAAATTGGGACAGGATCTACAAAGTTTGGAATCTTAATTGTTCCAATACTGATTGAGAAACTTCTAGGATTACCTGAAATAGAACTAAGATCATTTTTACGAGTGGACTTGCCGTACTTCACCATTGAAAGTTTCAGTATTAACCGGGAGAAGGAGATATTTATTCTATCTTTTTTTATTACGACGCTGTCGATTAAGCATGTAAGCGCAGATTAATTATGACTTCTAATGCTTATACGCGTTATATTTTTGGCCTAAAATGTAGAGATTATTTATCCGAAACTGATAGGTCTAATCTTGAAATGGACCTTTTAAGCTACTTAAGTTATTTCATGCAAGTCCATAAATTTGTATCATCAGCAACACCATCATACTTGGCCTCCGAATTCACTTTCGAAGTAAATATTCACGGGTTTTAGTTTGTCTACCACATAAGGGCAAATCAATGACAGAATCCTTTCACTGCCGTTAAGGCAGCAAAGATCTGGAATGGATCCCTCCCAAAATTCATCTGATTAAATATGTAAGATAGTTCCTTGGTGCGTTGAAGCAAGATGTTTCTTTTCTGATATAAAATTTGATCTTACCCATTCCCAAGTAAATTATTATTTTATATTTATATTATTATTTTACTCTTTAATAATGACGAAGTAATTTTCTTTCCCTATATATTTTTATATTTTATGTTATTATGTACACGATAAGGGTTATAAACCCTATCTACATGTATAAATAAATAAATAAAATCATTAATTAATAAGTAATGCAAACACCAACTCGAAGCAATTTGGAGGGAGAGATCAAGGCTAATTTTTTTTTTTTTGTCTTTTTTTACTTCTTCACGCCCCTCCCCTCCTCTCTTTTTGGTGGCCCGCCCCATATGTTTAGAATCACAGAATTTAACCAGACAAACCTTAACCTGTTAATTAAACAAAAAATTTTTCAAAATTTTACGATTGCGATTTTGTTTCGAACAAAATTGCAAATTTACATATATAATTTATTTTGATTTAAGTCTCGTTAATAATTTTGATATAATATTTTAGAGAACACTGCTGAATCAGTGATCGTGTAGCCCGTATTAGAATTGAATAAAATTTCATTTACTCTTTTATCGAGTTTTTTCAAAAGTGCATTTTAGAAAACGATAGCAGGGTTGTCTGGTTCCGGTTATTTTGTTTTCCGGAAAGACAGCAATTTCAGCCACGTGTCATTTCCGTTGAA
This sequence comes from Anisolabis maritima, assembly GCA_010014785.2. NCBI lineage: Eukaryota > Metazoa > Arthropoda > Insecta > Dermaptera > Anisolabididae > Anisolabis > Anisolabis maritima. The sequence goes on from JAAAKE020105242.1 coordinate 20,088, forward strand.
TTCGTCATTTAGCCATAAGCTAGCTTACTTAGGAAATTATATTATTGATTACAATATAGTTATTATATCAAAAGGGTAGTTGGATTAATTAACAAAAAGAGTGAATGGTAAAAAAAGAGTGGGAGTGGGAAGCATGATACCCCTAAAGGAGGGCAATGCTTGAAAGAACATTACTTGACATTAGAGAAATTTAATTTAAAAAATTTAATTTTAAAAAATTTAAAAAAATTAAGGAAAGTTACTATCTTAAAAAAAGAAAGAAATTTTGTCTTGTTTAATTAAACTAAAAAGTATTTAAAAATAAAAAATGTAAAAGAGATAGAAAAATAGAGGAATTTATTTTTTGCCCTCTTAAGAATGGAAGCCGGAATAAAATTCAAATGGACTGGCTACCATCTAGACATAATATTTATCAAAAAAAATTTTAATAAGCATTTTTAATTTAAGCTTTATGATTATATTTAGAAAGAAGGGGGTGAAATATTCTTCTTCAAGTGGCGGTCGGTAATTTAAGACCATAGGAATCCACACAGTAGTTCAATTTAGGATCTCTTTCGATTATTAGAGGCTCTCTCCCCTCTTTCTCCCTCCTTACATAAGAAATCTCACTACAAAGAGTAAACTCTGACCCTTGCCATTATATTTTTAATATTTTTTTTTTTTTTTGCTATTTTAATAATAATTTTTGTTCGATTTTTCAGTCATTTTTATTTGAAATAATTTAAAAAATTTATATATTGTTATTCAGTGACGTAGGAAAGAAGGGCCCAGGGGGATCAAGCATTATTGTCCCCTTATTGGCCTTCAACACAACTTTATAATTAAAAAATTTTATTAATTCTCATACATTTTAATAGTAAATTTGCTTTAATAAAAAAATTAAACACTCAGATTTAGAACTTTATTTTTCTCTCTATTTTTCAATGTATAAATAAAATAATGGATGACTTTTACAATGAGAAGCCGGAGGGGGAGGCAAAAATTTTTTAATGGGTTCCCATATAATGAACTGACTATAATCTACAAATATCATAAATTTCCATCCATAGGTTTAGGCTATGAGATGAGTCAGCCATTCAGTCATCGTGGGTGTTATTTTATAAATATATACCCCGAAAACAAACCACCACCACTTCCTAACCCAACACTCTTGAAAATGGCTCCAAAAGGAGAGCCGAAACGTCGAGTCAATCTCAACAATCAACGCGAACCAACCGGGGAAAACATTATTCCACATATATATATATATGCATTTTTTAAATTATTTTATTTAAATATTGTTTTTTTTTTCGGTCTTTTAAAACTTAAGCTTAAGCCATGCCGGTTCGAATTATCATAAAACTTTAAATTTAATTATATTTAATATAACATTTTATTTAAATAAAAAAATAATTAAGCCTAGAGGGTATTAGTAAATGATATTTAAATCCACTTCCCCATTGAACTATTGAATGAATTAATAAATGATAAAATTATTTCCGAAATTTTAATATTGTACAATAGAATTCACATGAGCCACTTTATGTGTACATTTTAATTGTCTGTTGCATTTGGTGGGAAGGGCTTCTCTAGATACAATCGTGTGTTATCCAATGGACAAATTTTGATATTTTCCTAGGATTCTAAACTATAATAACCGCTAAAAATAAACCGCTAATAGACGTGCCATTTAGGTCACGTCAACATTCGCTTGGATAAAATAATTACCTTAAAAAAACATTTGTTGTGTCGGCCGCACATCACACAACTTTATTTTACCTAAGATAAAGAAAATTGTGTGGTTTGTTGTCACACGTCGGACGCCATAGTCAGTTCACAATTTTATATTATTCTTCATTTTTAGAGATTTTTCGATTGTGTGTATTAAACAACTATCAATATTTTATATTAATATTATAAAAAAATTAGATAAATTAAATTATCAATTAAATTTCGTTTATTGTCAAACTTGAGAAAACAAAAATATTTATATTTGGTTAACTTAATAGATGTCCTATCGTTTCTATGGGATTCTTAAAATCCTAAATTAGAGACCCCACTCTATTTTGAAGTGAAAAATGATTAATACTTCTTAAATATTATTTAATTTATTATATGTAAAGCCAATTTAATCAAAATCGTTATAATGGTTTAAGAGAAATTCACAAAAAAAAACCTAAAAACGTACAAGAGTAAAGTGAGCCACAATCAATTTTGGGGGAATAAGGATTAATATAATATAATTTCAAAGATCATCTAATAAATATTTGATTATGTGATAATCAATCACAATCGTTAGTGCGAATTTTGAGAAAATGGAAAAAAATTACAAAAGTACATCAGTAAAGTACTAGTACTCTTTGATCTATTTTATTCAAAAACTTCAAGGTCCAAGCGACGAGGGTACTGAGCATAAATATAAAATTTCAGTCTCGTACTTTTTTGTTTTTTAGAAAACTTATTCACAGAGAGGTACACAGACAGACCATTTAGCGAGCACATTTTTTTTTAGATTCAGGGGACCTTATAAATCGTGGATTTGCCTTTAAATCTCGACATCAATTTTTTTTGCGGTCATAATAATCTCACAATAAATATATATATATTATTATAGGTAAGAAAAAGTAAAATAACTAAAATGCGAATTCTGTCAAGGAAAAAATTATTAGGAATCGACAAGGATATGGTTTTTCTTCAAGAACCAAAGGATGATGAACCACCCAATGACTCAATAGCTTAATTGTTAATATAGTTTTTGTTGCAAATAAAAAAGATGTTAGACGAAATCTTTATAATTTTTAAAATAAATATAGAGAGCTGCAGTGCTAGTTGATCTAAATGATCTTATGAGATTTCATTTTTTTTCTGATCTAAAGGGTCGCTTTATTTCTTATTGATTTTCTATTGTAACAATATAATGATAAGAAAGTAAAATTTGAAACAAAAAAATAAAAAATACCATATTTTATATAGGAGAAATTTTGGTGATGTACTTAGCTAAATCATATTTCCTAATGAAACAATCGTAAGCCCCTGAATATTAGGCATATGAGTGTTTAGGCTCTTTAGTAAATTAAAGTGGGTCTCAGACAATTTTGAGAATGATATATGAATCTATAGACCCGTTTTTGAGAAAAGCACAAAAAACCTAAAACGTACTTCAAGAAAGTACTGCTTCCACTTTAATTCGTTGCATCCTAATTTGGTACCTAGCTTAAATATAAAATATATTTACCTTCACATATGCACACATATAGTTCAATTTTTTAAAAATGTTCTTTATGCTCTCATAACTATTTCTGTTGAAATCTCAAGATCACTTTTTTGAGATGATAGCGATGCTTTCTCTATATCCAAATAAAGCGTATCTAAAAACACTAACAACGAATATGTCTTTTGAAGGCAATGTTAAAATTTTTTATTAACTTTTAAATAGATTAGGTTACTGGGTTGAATGAAGAATGAACGAGTTGGCCAATCAAGTCTGTAGTGCAGCAATAATAAAATAAGTTATCCGCTCTCGCCTCAAAATTTTCAAAGAAAAGAAAAACCGACCCATTTTTTATATTATGGTGAATAATTTACGTAGAACTAATCTTAACATATCAAGAAATAAATAAATAAAATTGAAAAAGATATCTTTATAATTTATTCTCAACAAACAACATGCAACCAGAATAAATTTAAAATATTAAAATTTTTCAATCCAAAGCAAGAAATTTTTTATTGCTATCTTGTCATGAAATAAACACAAAAAGTATATTTAGAACTCTATTTTTTTCTCTATCACATCTAACCGGTGTTGCTATAACTAACAATATAAGTTTAGATTTAATATTCATTGGAGAATAATGGTACCATCTTTTCTGATATTGGAATTATTGATTAAATAAAAGACATTAAAAAATCCATAAAATTTTGTTATTTTTCGCGAAGTTGTTAGTTGTTCATATTTAATTGGTAATAATGGTTCACATAGTTTGGGGTTTAGAATTTTGTCGTCTTTCTAATAGTAGAGTTTTTGTATCTTCAGGGCCGGCTCTCCAATAAAGCCAACCTAGACCCTTAGGCGCAGCAGGCAAGAGAGTGTATAGAACGAAGTTCTTTGTAGGTTATCTTATCTTATATAATCTTTTGAAATTTCATAAGTAGTATAGTTTTGAATTAAAATATACTATGGTTCAAAGAATAAAAATATTGCATTAAATGGTTTTAAAAATAAACTAATACATATTAAAAAGAAAATTATAAATCAACTTTTTGAGGAAAAGGGGCACAGAATTATATGCTTTGGCCTAGGGCCAAATGTATAAATCCCCCTTGTGTTTGTATCTCTTTTCGTTTACGAGCTAAAACGGTGCAACGGAGTTGTATATTTTTTATGACATTGAATTCTCCCTATTAACCTGCAGGGATGAAGTAGAAAAAAACTAAATTAAGAGTTTTCACAAAAAATAATTAAAAAAAAAAAAAAAAAGGAGAAAAGCTTTAAATAACTTACTTCACAAAATTAATATTATATATTCCAAAATAATGCTTCTTCTGAGAAATTGTGACAAATATCTGGTCCCTATATATATTTAATTGATTTATTATTTACATAAAGATACCATCCCTTTGAAACCTCCCCATTGAACCGATGACCGGATCGGTCAAAGTCCTTGTCCTCCTACTTCAGAAAAGTGTAAAAAAATAAAATGAAATTTGTTTTTCTTTTCCCTCGTATTTAATTGTTCATATAAAATTTGTTTTGAGTATGAAGTAAGCTTAATTGACAATTTTTTTTCCAGGCCGAACTGATTTTATTGGAACTCTGGATAATGAAGCCCTCGACTTTAGTCAATTAGAGGATTTCATTAACGATAATTCAGCGAATGGAAATACGTAAGTTTGTACAAATAAAAATTCTATAATTATTATCTGATAAAATATATGAAGATAGGATAAAAATATATAATTCCTAATCTGCATTTTCCTTTTTAATTATTTAAAAAAAAATTTTTTTTTGTTGGAAATTTTTAACGCTTAAAATCCTTATGGATTACATAAAAATTTTCATCTTAATAATGATAAAATACTGAAACATGGAAAATGCAATGCGTCTGTTTTTTCTCCCTCTGTATATACAAAGTGATTCATTTTCGAGTTTGTCTGTGACCTAAAAGAAATGCATATGACTATCCCATCACAAGTAATTGGACAAACTGTATCTTTTTTCATCTAAATCGATAATTAGAAGGCCTACATGAAATCCGAAAATAGTAAATTTAATAATAATGGAATTTGATGATTTTGATTTATGTAGGTCTTCTGATTATCGATTAAGACGAATCTAAGCATACAGATTTTCTAATTACTTGTGAGAGAGATAGTAGGTTCATTGGACAAAGTTACTTATTTCAGAATAACAGTTTTCGAAAAAAATTCAAAAAAGTAAAAAAATGACGGCTTTTATTTTTTCAATTCGTCTGTAAAAACTTCTCTCTAGCAACTTTTTATAAGGAATTTTATTAATTAATTTATTTAATTTTCTTATCTTTATTATTTAATCAACTTTTGAAAATTAATTTTACTTTTTCCTTTTAGCTTCATATGTAATATTGTGATCAGTGTATTCTGATTACAAATGATATGTAACATTTTAGAATTATTATTAATTTTAATGAATTATTTATTAGTATGACTTTTAATTTTATTTGAAAAAAAAAATATCCCGATTTTTTTTACACCTGGTTTCCCTTGGCGACGCCAATTTCGATTTTTTGCGACCTTCCTAAAGAACTCTAAAGAGGATTGTGAATTGAAGGAAAATCATTAGGTTACTAAAATGTTTTTTTTTTTTTTCTTATAAAAGACATTCAGAGTATATTATAATAAATATTTTTTTTTATATAAATCAACGCTTTGATAATCGCTCTTACGTTGCTTTTATTTAGAGATAACCGTTTTTTGCTTATCACCTACCAATCAGCTCAGGTTGCTTTTATTAACACAAGAGATAACAAGTTTGCGCCTGACATCAAGTATCGGAGCTCCGATAATGGGCTCCGCCCCTTGACTGCATCCATCTCTACCAGGAAAACAAAACATATATTTAATTAAGAATAATAACAAAAATCAATTATTATACTAGAATGACTGAAAAATGTTGCAGTGAATTTACCTATAATTAAATGCTGTATTCTCTGAAAACATTTCATTTTATATATCCTGAGCACAGCATTTTACTAAAATACACTAGTTGAGTGTTTGGTGATCTGTTCAAAGGATTTTCTAGAGGTCCTGGGTTCACTTCCCGGGGACCATACGAAGCCCATCAGTAAAAAATCCCACTAATAATTATAAAGTTATATTGATTATCTCCCGAAGATGGTTTCAATTTGCGACTGAAAAATAGATTAAAAAATTATAAAAAAAAAAAACAGATTTTCCTCATTAGCTGCTCTTATTCAACTTTTCATATAAATTTTGATAATTGTTATAATAAATTTATGGACCAAACATCGAAATTCTGACAGCTCACGGCTTATAATATATAAATTTATGGATCAGTCAGTGTTTTGATCAAAAAATAACATATTCACCACGAAAGTGTAAGATTCTTGGTTCAAGACTGAAAAGCACCATCATCTCGAAAATGTTATATTAAGTTTATATATATATAGTTAAAAAGAGGTAATTAGTTATTTTAAATGGGAGAGCCGACTGAACGTGCCCAGCAAGTAAACTGGTTTGTTTTAATTAGTAGCACTATTTGTTTCACAAATAAAAATGTAAAATTTTTTTGTGAGTTAGGAATCATAAGGTCCAACTTTTAGAATGCATATTACTTTCCCTTATTACATTATAGAGTTTGAGTTTTTACCAAAAAACAAATTTTGAGTGAATAATATGTATTTAAATATACGACCCTCCATTCCTCAAACTTTTCTCTCCCAAGCGCCCCCCAGCCCCCTCCCCACCCCGCGCCCCCCCCACGCGCCACCCGCCCCCATTCTTCTTAATTCCTACCTCACCCTTCTTCTTAGC
>JAAAKE020105242.1:27105-37460 GCA_010014785.2 Anisolabis maritima
TTTTTTATTAACTCAAACCCTCCCTTTCCTATATATTTGTTTCTCCCCCCCCCCCCCCCTCCCAGAAAAAATTTTGATTTCGCCATTCTTTTCTAATAGTTTTTATTTTACATTTTTTTAATGCAAAATTCGAATTTTATATCTTAATTAGATATTGCATGCGCCCGAAAAACTCATTTAATGATAAAATTATAATTTCATTCCCTCATTAATTTATAATAATATTGAGGTTGTTTTGGAATAACATTTCATAAATATTTAAATAAGGGATTCTAAATATAATATTTTAATAAAGTATCCATCCAGAAAAATAATTGGCCAACCTCTATCTTTTGTTTCATTTTAATGCATAATTAGAAGAGCTACATGAACATTGAAAAATCATAATTTTTTATCTATTATTAAAATTATTATTTCCGAATTTCATTTAGTTCTTCTAATTATCCATTAAGACGAAACAAAAGATAGAGGTTTGCCAATTACATTTGATGGGGATAGTATGAGATGCATCATTATATAACGTGTATTTTATGAATTTAATAATAAATTAAATATCCTTACTAGGATCTCGCACGATTTAAGATTGTATTATAAAAATCAGTGTGTTTAAACCATTTTATATATTTGTCCACACCTATATAATTAATTAATAATAATAATAATTACTAATCTGTTTTACATTTATTTTTTATAATGAATTCATTTTAACTTTTTTATTGTTTAATCAAAGAGTATTATTATCGTATTTCTCTTTCATCATCATCAACAATCCAATTTTATTTTTAATTGATAAAATTTTAATTTATTTAAATTTGACTGGGAGGCTTGGATATAACATTATAAATAATTAATAATAATGTATATATTGACTTAACAAATGTTATAGCTACTTCGAGCACACTCTTGCAAACAATGAGGCTACTCGTTGTACTTCAGGGTCTTCTAATAGCAATCACACAGTACAAACTCTCCATGTACATGGGGGCCGGATTCAACAGCCGGGGACTTCTTTTGGACATTCTCAGTAAGTATTATTTATAATTATCAATTTATGTATTTTTAGAAAAAAATTATAATCTTTTACAACTTCTTTTTACTTAAATCATTTAGAATATAATATTATTTTCGCCCACTGGATCCGAACCTCTTTCGTGAAACAAATTTATAAAATTTATTTCACAATTGCAAATTTACTTATAAACGTCATATTAAATAAAAATTTATTTTTATCATTATTTTCTCGTGGAATGGAGTATTAAGGGGAGCCAGGCTTTTCCTTCCAAAGCCGAAAAAAAATCTAAAAAAATGAACATGAAAAAACTTATAAATCTAATAAGTTTAAATGTAATTGCTAATAATAATAATAATTTACAAACAAAGAAAAATTCACCCTAAAGACCATACAATAAAAAATAAAAAATAATTACCCCCCTCTCTCTCAAACGAAATTCCTGATTACACTATTGCCTGGTTTTCTTTTTGAACAGCACAAAAACGAATTCTTAACCTTACATCCAAGTGACTTTTTCTTCTTTAAAAGATATTTATTTTTTTCATAATTAGAAAATTTATTGATTAAAAATATTTTTTCAAAAAGGGTCCAAAGATTATTAAATTCACTATAGTGCGGGCCTGCACTAAAAGTTTAAGAACTACTGATATAAAGGAAAGTCTGAAGCTTTAAACTAATTTAAACACGAATCCATTAATTTATTGTTTCAGGCATAACCTCCCGCTTCCTGAGAGCCCCCCGGATTCTGCTTCGGAACCTCCTTACTCACCTGACGATGATTCTCAAAGTAAGTCAAAGTTTCAATAAAAAATCATATATGAGGGCTTACATAGATTCTAAATAATTGAGGAGCACACTCTTAAAAAAGTTTGAGAACCACTGTTTTTCTAAAAAAAAAAATTTGCTACAAAATAATTATTTTTTATCAAAATTAAAATAAGAAAAAATAAAATAATATTTTTATAACCCAAAGGGCCAAAAGAATTGTTTAATAAAAAAGAACTTACATGAATCAATAAGTGATTTTCAAATTACTATAAATTGTGCAATCAAATATTTCCTCTATTTATAAAATATTACAAGAATCGAATTTTTTAAAAATTTATAAGATAGTTAATTAAAACTTAGAAATGTGCAAAAAATTATAAAATGTATAATAAGTATATATAAGGGAGAGAGGAGATTTTGGATAAAATCTCCCTTCGCAGGGTCGGCCCAAGAATAAGCGCAGCCCAAGAGAAAAAATGCAATTATTTTTTGAAATCCTCATTCATTCAATAAATGAATATACAAAAGTTATTTTCTCATGAGAAATCCCTTTAATTAGTTTTGAATTATTTATTTTTAGATCAGAAATCCGATCAAGTACTACTCTATAAACCTGTAGGGAATTCTGTTGCTCAAGGCCCCGATGTTCTTTTGGGTCAATCACCTACCGTTGGAACACCAGTACTCACGCAACTACAATCTAGCCAACCAACTATTGGTAATATATTTTATTACAATATTAATTAAATTATTAAGTGTTAAAGCTTAATTTAAAAAGTATGAAAACAAGTTAACAAAAGAACCTTTTTGGTTTAGATATTAATTTATTAAGTAACTATTAATATAAAATATCAGGGCCCTAGACAGGGAATAGACACGGTGATTCAAACCCCCCGAAATAAAAAAAAAAAATTAGAAAGTACAAATATAAATAAAAAATATAGTCGAGAGAGAAATAGAGTGTTAAATAAAATTACAAACGCTGCTAGAAATTATCAAAAAAATATTATTTTATATTCTTTCAAATTCGTTTTAAACTCTGGATTATCATAATTTTTTTTTTTTTTTGTTATTATTCGATAAGAATAATATTGTTTTAATATTATTTCAAACAAAACTTATTGCGAATTAATAGTGTGAATTAATTTATCCATATTGATATAGATTTTGTCTTTATAAACCTCCCTCTCCCCTCCAAAAAAATATTCTAGCTACGTCTATTGTTTATTAATGATTGCAGCGGCACTTGGTAATTCAGAATGTGGTCCACTTTATACCATGATTCAAACAGGATGTAAGAAAAGAAAAGCCACATCAAGTGAACCAGTTTTAGTGAAGCAAGAACCAGGTAGGAGTAAGTACCGGATTGGAAATATACAATTTTCCACATAAATTTCCTTTATAAGTAATTAGTTGAGTGTTACTTATATTTAGGTATGTATAAAATGATGCACCGGAATAATAATATTATAGTAATAAATTACATGGAGAATTCTACAATGATTTTGAAAATAATGAAATTTTTATGGCCAAAAATTCCTAAATTTCTGTTAATATTATATGAATATTCAATATAATATTCAATTAAATATTATGAATTAAGAATATCTCTAGCTCTGTCTCTTGGTGTAGGGGTAGAGGTCGCCTCACGTTCCAAAGGTCAGTGTTTCGTTTCCTATATAAATAAGGACGAATTCGAAATGACTTCAGAAGCCGAAAAATATTAAAAAAAAGAATAACTTTAAAAGAAAAGTTTGAATTATTAAGACACCAAACATTTTATCATTTCTTTATTGATTTATAGATAAATGATAAGGGAAATGGTAGTTTTGTATGGTTCTCCAAACCGCTTATAATAATATTTATGTATCTATTGAATTAAAAATTTGTTGATGTGCTGTAGTTTATTTGGTAGTTCATTAAATATATATATTGTAACAAAAAGCTTTCTTTAAATACAATAGCTTTTAAAGAAGGTCCTTAAAAAAATCAAGAAACAAGGGTATGCTGCTATTAATATTTCGAATTTCTTCTAGAGTTGTCTTTTAGGCATAGTAAAAAGGCACCTGAGTAAGGACGTAGCAAACCTCCACGGGAACCCGGTTAATTATAAGATTGAGTTCAATCACATTACATAGTCTGCAATTTCAAAAGTTGAGCAAATTATTGTAATAAAATTAAATTCATTAAAATTTTATTTTTTTTTCTCTTTCTAATTGTAGAGGACCTTTAAAATTTTAAAACACAAAAAAGTGTATAATAACAATTTCGTCTGTATATGTGTATATCCGCTGTAACTGTAAATATATTTGGGGCTGATCGGTTTGACGAATTGTAACAAAATTATAAGCTTTTTTATCAAGAACCAAATGCGACATTTGAGTATAATTATTTTGATGTTAATAATTTAGAAGATATTATGTTTGAACTTCAAAGGAAGTCTTATTTTACTTGGACTTTTTCCCCAGAGTTATAATCTTATGTTATTCTTGACAACTACCTTTTAAACTAAATTCTCGAAATTTTAATGGATTCAAAAAATTATCCTTAAATCAGACTACCATATTAAATGAACTATTCAATAGTACAGCATATTCTTCTCTCTGATAATTTGCATGTATTAATAGCAAAATAGTTTTCACAAATAATTCTACTTAATAGTTGCTTCTTTAAATAATATAATTAAACCAAATAAACGAATTTTTAGGTACCTTACGTCCTTTTGTCATGTTAGTTATAAATGTTTACTGCACTACCTGCCTGCAGAATTGCTGATGCACGCACCCACTTCGTTTACCACTTTGATGACTCACTGCAAAGAAATAATATCTGCTTTCTACTATCCCAACATCGACCTAACACTGTCTGCAGAAGCATCCTCTACTACTACTACTACTACTACCACTACTACTACAATTCCTAATCCACCACCTTCGGTGAGTCCTGATGAAGACTTCACTGATGCAAGCGTCGACAGCGGGCACTACCTCGATTCCAGCTTGCAATGCATCCGGTTTGCGCCATTCCTTCACAATGGGAGCCATACACTCTGTGACGCAAGTTTTAATAACATGTAATTATTATTCTGATTTTAGGAAGAGAAAAAAAAAAAATAAAGAAAATTTCTTGTGATGTTTAATTAAAATGAAAAAAAAAGCAAAAATTTTAGAAGAAATACTATCAGTAAAAAATAATTATCCCAAAAAAAAAAGAAAATATGATAAATAATAAATTATAGATCTATATATTTTATGAGCTAAAAAATAATATACGTATAAAATATATAAACTTATAATTAAAATTTATTAACATTTTCACAAATTGAACACAACCGGCAATCAAACCTGGTAAAGAGAGAGTTTGATTTTATTATATTTTCAAAATACAAACAGAGGACATCTTATGGTCTCTACTCGCCTATATCGAGATTGTCTAGAATGGAAAACAATGACTACTTCCCCTCAATAAACGTTTAAGTAAAATTGTACCTCTTAAAGTATTAAATGTAAATAATTTGTAAATGCCCAAAACATCTGTCTGAAATTCCAATAAATAAATAAATGAATAAATAAAAGAGGATAGAGTTACAGATAGTTTTCATTACAGAATCATTTCATATAAAATAATGAAATATTCTTTATTTTTATTTTCTCTCAAAATTAATATAATTTATAAAATCTAGAAATAAACATGATTTTTAATAAAACAATTCTCCTTTCTAAAGCGCAACTCCAAACTATCGTGTGGATGCAGATAAAGGATTCAACTTCTCAACTGCGGATGATGCTTTTGTCTGTCAAAAGAAGAACCACTTTCAGATTACCTGCCATGTTCAATTACCTTCAGAAGCTGATTATGTACGGGCGGGAGATGGATCTTTACAGAAAATTGTGGGATTCCATCTTCATTTTTATGGAGTAAAAGTGGAATCCCCAACTCAAACAATTAAAGTGGAGCAATCACAGAGTGATCGATCTAAGAAGCCTTTTCATCCGGTCCTGTGAGTCTCTAAACCATTATTTACATGTATAAGAGATTTCAATAAGCAAGTTGGCTAAAATTAAATATATATCGCATAGTTATCAATTCCAGGAGGGAAAAAGGCGTGTGTCAATTCAGTAAAAATTCAGGGGTGGATGTGGATATTTCAATTTTTGCATATTAAAAATATAAATAATAACTTTTTACTCCGGAGTTTGAATAATATTTCAATATTTTCTTGCGTGGGTGTGGGTGCGGGGTGAGCAGGAGGAGTGTTGCCCTCTCTCTGGATCTTGACATATTATCTTATGTTTTATATATAAATTTTCCTGCTTGTTCTTTTGAACAGTTACAGATTTCTTAGTTTTTAATATAAACATATGATATTCCTAAAAAATTATTAAGAGTAAATGAATTTCTTCAACTAGAAAAAAATTGTATATCGCTAACCCATAATATAAATTATAATTAAAAACTACCACCTACTTTTACAATTTGAGTTCTTCCATAAAGAAAGCCCCTAATAAATCTAATTAATTTAACAGACAAACCTAATGAGCATAATTTTATGGCTGACTTTATCGAAAGCTTTAGCAAAGTCTAAAAAAATGTTATCTACAAGCTAATTTTTATCTAAAGCATCCTGCAGATCCTGAACAAAAGAAACTAATTGAGAATCACAAGAATAACCCGCTCTAAATCCATGTTGCTTATGATAGAACCATTTTTCCTCCAATTATGAACGGACACGCGAGTCTATCAACCTTTCGAAAATTTTGCACACCATACTAGTTAAACTCACTGGCCTATAATTACAAGCTCTGCTCTTATCTCCTTCCCCTTGTAAACTGGAACAACCATATTTACTCTAATGAAAAACTAAACTTATAGGTTTATAATATACTAGTTGGGCAGCAGGCCTTCACCCCCTGGACCTTTCTTGGTATAATATATATTATTATATAACTTACCTTACCCGGCGTTACCTGGGCCCTTTTTATATGCAAATTTTTTAATTTTTCCCTATGAAATCAAAATCATTGTCATTTAGATAGAAAATACATTTTTTTTTTATATAAATAGTTAATAAATTCTTCCAAAGTTAAGCATGAAAGGGAATAGAGATATTTGTTGTTAATTAAATGTAATCACAATTGCAATCACTCTGTGCACCACCTGTCTTGCTTGAGCTTAGTGTTATATTGTTGTCGGCTACGCGGGCCTGGGCCTAGGGTCGAGGTGCGCAGTGACCAAGTGACCAAGGTGACCGTTGGAAGACTTCACTTCAGTGAAACTACTTCGAATAATATGCGCAAAAAGGGAAAGCCAAATCCGGATCAACGCTATTTCTACCTGGTTGTGGGCTTGCATGCACATTGCGTCAATGGAAACCATTATCCCATCGTTTCACATGCTTCCGAGAGGATCATCGTCAGGGTAAGCCCACTACAATGGTAACATATAGGAAAATTAATTGTCAATTCTATGCATGAAATACATTCAGTGGCGTAGAATTTCAAAAATTATGGAAAGGGCTTATAATTTTTATAGTATATATATTATATATATGATACATCAAGTTTCGTTCACGAGAACTTTACTTCTAAACTATTTAAGTCTTCATCGTAAACTTTTTAAAAATACTTTATAAAATCGTCTCTAACATATATTTTTTTCAAAAAAAAAAAAAAAAAAAAGGTGCATTATTTTAATATCGATTTGAAATTTTCTTTTACTTCTTACTATGATTAAATTTTAAGATAAATTTTTTTTTCTTATTTGTTTTTTTAAAGAGAATTTTATTATCTTTAATTTGAGAGAGATAGTTCTCAAGCTGTGTTTAATTTTTTTTTATTAAAGTTCATATCTAATATAAATTTTTATTGAAAACCAGGAAGGGAGCTTTTTCTACGTCACTGAATGTTAATATATTAACGATGCCTAAACTGAGATCATCTTTTTTATTCCTATTTTATTTTCACTAAACCATTGGAATTTTTGAGTTTGAAAACATATTATATAGGGTGAGTGGGAAATTTCTTAACTGATTTTTTTTATTCACACTTAGTTGGCTCTACACTGTAAACTCTTTCCTACATCTTAGAGCCTACTGGTAAAATATTTTTTATTCTAACTTTATTAATTATTATAAATATGCAATATTTAATTAAATATCGAAGCTGCCTTTTTTCTAAGATCATTATTGAAGTGTTTTCAAAAGAATCCAATTTTTAAAGACAAATATCATATAAAAAAATGAAACTTTCAAATTTCAAACTTGTTATCATTATTAAAAATATAATGTTTAATCGTTTTTTTTTTTTTTTTTTTTTTCATAAAATACACTTTTATTTTAGAATGTAAACGTCTAGATGTAAAATTCTTTGTGATTTGTTTCTGAATTGTACCTGAAATATGCAAGACAAAAAGTGAACAAATCGTTTGTATTTTATGCAAATCAAGTAATTAAACCGAAAGTATTCTGTATTTATTAAATATTTAACATAAAATTTTCCAACAACCCAATTGGTCTATATTAGCTATATAATATATACAAATTTTATTTACAAGATTTAAAATATTTTATCTTAAAATAAACGAAATTCATTCTAAAATTTGGAGTATATTATTTTTTCAAAAAGAAAAATAAATAAAAAATTGACAATTAAATTAAAATAAGTTTAAAAATGAAAATTAACTCGTGAATAGAAGGTCGATAATTACCAAATCGACTGGTTCCGAGTTAATCTTCTAATAGAATTGGGAAATGTGAGTGACGGGCTCAGGCGTTGGTGACGCAGGCGTCTAACCCCGGCCAATTTGAGAGCGACATCGAACTCAGCTGGCAGAAAGGACAAACGCCTGAAAGTGTTTTTCATTCTGGACGAGTCGGCGTCAATACTGATCGTCCTGATGAAGCTCTTGTTGTGCATGGCAATTTGAAACTCACCGGACATCTTGTTCAGCCTTCTGATGCCAGAGCTAAGACGACCTTACGTGAGGTAATCCAACAAATATTACATTCGCCCAGCTTTGTAAGCCATAGTTGTATTCAATATAACTAAGCTCGTGCCCTGGCCCAACAAGGGGAAAGGGGGTTTAGAGTTGAATCCCCAGCAAGAATTGTCATTTTATAAACTTTTTTAAGAGCTTCAGTAAAATGTATTACAAAAATATAAATTATAATATGTGGCAATATATTAATATTGATTAAAAATGGCGTATTTTTTTTTTAAATTTTAAATATTGTTTCTATACATTTGAGATATTATGAGCACATCAGGGTGTATAATATTTATTAAATTTTCTTTTTTTTTTTGTTTCTAAATTTTTCTAGATACTTTAATGTATCTATATACACATATATATGGCCTGTATGTAACTATAAAAGCCCAAAGTTTGGAAATATCAAATCAGAATAATTATTAGTCCATATTCACTATAAGTAAGCAGAATTTTGAATTTGAAGCTCAAACCCTTCACGTAGTTACTAATTGGCGTAATGGAATAATTTTCTGCCATTTGCCGAAATGATATGACAAAAACCAGAAATGTAAGATTTACTAGTAAATCTTAGAATTTACTATAGCGAAGTTGATAAAAGTTCGAGAAATGCTTGTAAAGAGATAATATGGTAAAATCCATAATTGGAAGCTTTTAGCACGATTTTTTGGACTTACCAATTTTGTTATAGTAAATTCTAAGATTTACTAGTAAATACTAGCACTTACCAATTGCGGACTTTTGAGGATCAGCAGGGTCAATTTCTACATAAGATATGAAAACGGAGGATCTAATGGTCCAATGAAAAATGTCGTTTTCAAAGTAAAAATATACAATTTCCATTTATTTAAGTGGTAAATATATACAATAAATAAATAAAAACTCTATTTTTCTTTTTGTTTAGTGTGACTCGCGAGAACAACTCCGCAATGTGCAACGACTCCGAATGGTTCAATATCGCTATCGGCCGGAATTTGCTCGAGCTGCCGGATTAGGTCCAGATGCACATGATACAGGAATTCTTGCTCAGGATCTCCAAAGGGTATTACCAGAAGCGGTTGCCGAAGCTGGTAATCTTACCCTTGATGATGGACGTACCATTGATAATTTTCTTGTTGTAAACAAGGTACTAAATTTATTTATATTCTATAGTTAAGGAATTTTAGAAATCTTAGCCGTACTCTATAACACTATCAGAAAATATTTCTAAACTAAAAGCCTCACAAGGTACTTTCACCCTTCTCAAGGATAGATTTTCGCGAGCTCATTATTTCCCCATTATACCCCCCAGCTAGATCCTTTAGAGGGGCTGACCATTTCCTTATTGCACTTTTCTCTTGCTCATTCCGAGAATAACTTGACTGTACCTGTAATATTTTATTCAGAAATTGTCTAAATACAATTAACTAAATAGAATAGGAGACTAAGGGGAATCGACTAAAATTTTTTTATAAATTTGTTTAAATACTCATTTTTATTTAATAATATATTTCATTACAAGACTCCGAAAATGGATCCGCAAAATGTGTGTGAACAAAATATCTCAAAAACAAAAAAAAAAAAAACTCTTTAAGTTAAAATTTGATATTTA
>JAAAKE020105243.1:0-15430 GCA_010014785.2 Anisolabis maritima
AGATATTAATTTTTATTTAAATTCCTTGGATATAAAATTAAAATCATTGAAAAATTTTGATAAAACTAAATAACTTCAGGTCAAAGACCTTCAATAAACGTTATAACTGGCTTATATGTTATGTCTATTTCATGAATTAGGCAATCCCATTGCAGAATTCATGAAATATGCGAATTTCGAATAAGGCTAGACGCGTATGGCACGGGTGAAGTGATAAGCTCTATTGTAACAAATGAAAATAAAATAGGTTAGCGCAAATTGGCAGCATAACGCTTTACAGCATACTTCTAAAAAGTGTCACCTCAGAGGACCATACGCGACCCAAAATGCGCCCAGCATGATGACGGGGGGTGTTAATCTTGTTAAACGGCTTTTGTCGTTTAGTCCTTGAAACGCGAATAAAACATACTGGGCCAAAGGTAATCCTTAATTTGAATTCTAGTTACGACCTTCTTCCCATTTTTCTTACTTAATTAAAATTTTAAAAGCAATCAATTAAAATAAATCAATGCAATCTGCCTCCTTATTCCTTTCTTAAAATAAAATATTATAAGTTAATTTCAGAAGAGGCAAGGGGCTGATCAGATTACGGATCTAAAGTTGCATCTTAACTTAGGTTCGAGCCTGGCTTGCCACAAAAAAAAAAAATAATTCAACTTTGCCAAAAGAGTAGGAACGTGAGAGATAACCTCATCCCGCTTACAAGCACAAAAGACCCAATTCGTGATGGCCTAAATTCCCCTGGGACGTGAAGTTCATCTCAAAAATTGAATCCAATGAAAAATCCAATAGTGAATTAGCAGAAACTAATCACGCCCTAAATTCCTAAAAAAATTAATTAACTCAAAATTTTTCCTAGTTTTTGGGGTGATAATATTTACCCTTATTATTTTCCCCAATAATTTTTAAGCTCCATCACAGAGAAAGTAAGCATTCATGCTTTTGTCTATTACAATCCAGAAAGCCTCTTTAACTATTACAAATATAAATTTTTTTCTAAATAGTTTTTAAAACTTTAATTACTAATTTAATTATATTCTTTAATTTCTTTTTTTTCCCCTCAAAATTTAATTTTACATAAATTGTTTATAAGAACCAGGATAGCTCACTCGGTAGAGCACTAGATTTTTAATCTAATAATAGGAGTCCAAGGTTCAAGTCCCTCTTCGGGCGTATTTTTTTTAAATTGCCATCAATTTTTCTGTTTTCAACAACATTTTATTGGAGAAATTCATTTTTATACATTTCGATTTCTTCATGTCTAAAAAAAAAAAAATAAAGAAAGTATTGATGTACTTTTTTTCAGTTTTTTTCGATTTTCTCTTAAACTACTACAACGATTTTGATTAAATTGGTTGTAAATATAATAAATGTATATGTAATCATATCCATCTCAAAATAGAGTGAAATCCCCAGTTTAGGATATTAAGAATCCCATACGACGCATAGAACAACCCGTTTCCATGGTAATAAAATATAAATATTAAATAAAAATATGGTGTGATAGCATATATCACAATTTTCCTTACCTTAGGTAAGAGAAAATTGTGTGATGTAGATTTTTTGATTTACTTTAAGACAATAATAGAACACTATATATATAAATTTAAGAGGAGTAATGGAGCTCTAGTCCGATGCAATAAATATATTCTACTCTATTCTTTAGCACAGAATTCTTGCTTGGAGAGCAAATAAATTTTCTCCTTCTCTACTCTAAACAGTTATTATTTCTTACTTTACATATTAAATAGTACTTATTTTAATTTTTTTTTTTTTTTTTTAATATATTTTCATAAATTTGATTGAAAGTGTCTGCTATTTTTGTACAATTTTTCTTTGGCTTAGAGATGGGTTTCGTTTCTGCTACTGATTCTTAAAATTTGTGGCTCGAGAGAATTTTTTTCTGCAAAAGTGCAAATGTAAGCCAAAAGATTGGACTGCTTGAGAGCGGGTGACTGTATTTGCCACTAACAGCTGACCATGCTCAAACAAATTATTGTATTCTAAGAATATTTCCTAATAATATTTTTCCTTCTCAAAATATTAACGAAGATAATTGAAATTCCAATCTTATAGTTTAGTCAGATTATGATAAGGGTTTCCTATTAAATATTCTATGCAAGCAAAATCATCCCCTTCTCCGCTTCCCTTCCTCGTCAACCCAATGCGAAGACAAAGCCTTTCGTTCCAATATACCAATAACTAGGAACATAATGGAGGAATTGAATACGTCCTTTATTAAATTTATAATTAATTCATATTCAGAGTGATTGTGTATGTATGTGTTTACTCTCAAATCCAATTGGCCTGCTATTTTTTATTATTAGTGTACCCTTTTATGCTAGCTCATACTAAATACACCCCCTCTCCCAACCAAACAAATAACTTTTGTATTTTTGCATAATTATAATTAATATTCTAACTTTTATAATTTCCCTTATGGGTTAAAATATATAAATTTTATTTCAAACAAAAAATTTCCAAAATTATGAATAGAACAATTTGTTTATGAGTATTATTTTGCTAAAATTATGATTTAGAAGTTATTTTGATTTTTCAAGTTTGATCTTCAAATGAGGTACCACTACGACTGCGCTGCAGATTGTTACCAAAAATTGATATCGTTTTATTTATTTATTTATTTATTTTTTCAATAAAAATTTTATTTCGATTCATTAAATAGTTCGGCTGATTTAGAAAAAAATAAGGAGTTTTTAAAGATGAGTTTTTAAAATGAAAAAAAAAAAAACAACACCTTGTTCTTTTTATTATTGTATAAAAAATTTTAAATTAATATTCATACTTTGTCATAAAAAAGGGGAAATGTTTTCATTTTTGATGGTGCGAGTCAATGTTTTTGGAATGCACAATACTCCACGCTTGGCCTGTCTCTCCAGTAGAGTTTTATCTATGAACTACATGCGCTCTAAAAACATTAACCTGTAAACTAACAGGACTGAAAACTTAATCCACATTTTTTATTAAATATTCATAAAAATGGAGGTGATTAATATTATTTAAATAAGGCAGCCCTTGTCCTTATGTAGTCCCACTAATTCCCGGAAAAGAAGTTTTCCTACTTAATTCTAATAATACCTCATCATTTTTTTTATTTAATGAAAAGTCATGTTTGAGAGGGGATAAATGATAGTTAGTGGTGCTTCAATTAGAAGGTTACTGGTATAAACGATCGAGGCGCTGGTTTATCACGTCTTCTCCTCCTCCTCCTCCTAATATTTCTTCTTCTTCTTCTGGAAATGAAAAAGAAGTATAAAGTGGTTCATTTAAAATTCATGAAGGAAACAGACTCGCAATTTCCCACGCTTCCGTGCATTGCTTATCACTTCGACCCCCACCCGTCGTCATTACCAACCGCCAAACAATGAAAATAATCAATCTCCAGCCAATTAATTGCGAATATGCTTTCACTTGCAATTAATTCATTTCTCTCTCACCCCGTCCTTCTCTGAATCTTAATGAATTTTCATTGGGCAGATTTATGTCTTAATTTAGTAGGGAGAATGGGATCAATGTGACAAACTTATTGTTGTTAATTGTTTCCATTTGCTCAATAGAATTAATTGAAAAAAGATTTTATATTTATTATAAATATCAAAAGAATAGTATTATGTATTTATGTATCAGGCAGGTTTCTATTATAATCGTTTCAAATGACAATTAACAATGCTCCAAAATAATTTTTTTAACAAAGTTGTAATAAATTTAGATACAAGTGTTGTCTAGCTTCAAAAATAAATATGTTATGTAAGGAAGGGTTCGTCTGATGTTTTCCATATTATCACAAGTTCACCCAAACATCATTACAAATAATACTTAAAAGGCCTTCCTTATTGGACTTCAAAACATATTTTGGTAGCATTAGTTCAATTTCGTTTTTTTTTTTTTTTTTCTCCTATTAACTTTATCTAACTAAATAAGAAATCACTAATTAAAGTCGAACAAAACTTCGTTTCGGAAATTTCCCATAAATTTAAAGCCAAAAGAAAGAGAGAGAATAGGAATTCTCATTTAAAGCCTACCCTTATATATATAGATATATATTTTATAATTAAAAACCAAATTGAGAATAAATTTTAATGATATTATTTATGGCGCTCTTAAAAGGAGCTCACTTTGATGATTTCTAATTATTTCAGAGGTGAAGTTTTATGAGTGTATGTGTATGTGTGTGTGGCTATTAAACATTAAACTCTATTTGTCAGCTTAATGACTTTTAAGCTCTCAGAAGCATCAACCGACTACATATTGACTTCCATCTTAGTCTCTCTCCTTAAATATGTGGGTCGGTGTTAATAAAAATCACAAAATTTTTACGAATGTATTTCGGTATTAATAATTATTTGAAATATTTTTCCTTTAAAAATAAAAATGGTGCAATTTTTAATTCTTCATTAGAGAAGGCACAATTAATATTTTTAAATCCTTAGAGCATCTCTTGCTTCATAATCTAACGGTCAGTGGGCGCTTCCCGTTCTGATCGATACAATTTATTTTAAATATTTGGGTTTCTTATTGGGGATGTCGCTTGTATTTACAAATTTTTAACATATATTTCCAAAGGCTCTTTTCATTCGTACTTCTGGCCAAAAACTACATTAGAGTTTTTGCATTTGATAGTTCGACCTTTGATAGATAAGGAAAAAAATTGATGACACTCATTGTTGTATGTTTATGTACTAAACATCTATTCATTCAATTCGCGGCATAATTGCATTTTTTTTTCGCCATTCAAAGCTATAATAAAAATCGGAAGCATCCTTATTAAAAACTTGCGAGCCCCCCCCCTCCCTACCTACCCCAATAAAATAATTTTTTATTTAAAATTAATAGCACGAATTTTAAGAAAATTCTCACAAAAGCAAAATGTGTTCAATTCAGATCATAGATAATAAGCTTGTTTTTGGAAAACAAGTAGCAGAGTGTAGAAATCGACTTAAATTAATGATTTCTTATTTAGATAGATAAAGTTAATGTCAGGAGAAGTTAGAGAATGGCTATAGTTTCTCTCTAGACGCGTCAGTCCAGGCGCCAGTCATATACATTTCAAAAACATTGACCCTCACTTTCTAAACACTGCAAGAGAGAGAGAGGGACAGAAAAGGCTCTTTTGCATTCATGCACATGTGTCGGTCAAGATCCAGAGACAATAGAGGGCTCTGTGGAGCTGTAGTAGGGTAGAGAGGTCTCGAAGTCTATGCCCAAACTTCGTAGTGGTAACACCTACTCAAGAGACATTTGGGACCTGACCCAACTACCTGCTACAACCGCATACAAACCTTCCTGAAAGGGCATTCTGCTTTCCACAAACGATGAAAACAAATTCATATACGAGAACCTTTTAACTCAAATCATCAAAAAGTAAACTCTCAGAAAAATTCTGAAATTCGCTTCCCTCATAAACAAGGAGCGGGAGCAGAAAAAATTTCTGCGTTTTTAAGGAAAACACGAATGTCATCAATCCATCCAAACATCAAAATGGATAAGGATAAGCAAATAGAAAAACTCATGAAAACAATCAAAGGGTTTGAAGACAAAATCAACCTGTTAGAATCCGATAAAAAAAGACAATTTACCGACCAACCCAACTCCGTCCATAAAAACTCTCACGGTGCTTTCAGGCTCAGGTGAGGACAATATCAACTATATAACATCACCAACCGAGAACCTGACAGAAGAAAGTCTCCATCCACAAAAAAAACTGAAGACCGATCAAAGCCCGAAAAAGAAGCCATCCAAAGAAAACCGCCCAACGGTACAAGCCACAATGACTACGTCCAACTCTGCAACTCCGGTGAGAAATAAAATCTACGCAACCTCAACAACGATCGACAGGCCAGCGCACCACAATTGATGGAAACATCTGACAATAAGAGTAAGCCTCCGCTTAACATTCTCTTTTCGGACATTAAAACAACAACAAATTTAGTAAAAAATAAACTAAATATCACCAATTTCACCACAAAATTTTGCCATTCAAATAAACATGTTATATACCTCTCCTCTCCAACCGATTACAATAAAGTTAAAAAGGAATTGGAAAAAATAGAAATCAAATTCTATACCTATATCCTGAAAGAGGAGAAAATGCATTCTTTTCTGATAAAAGGTTTGGCCCCTTACTATCCAGAAAAAGAGGCTTGAAGATCTCCTCTAGATCAAATTAGAAAACATTTATTAAAAAAAAGACGAAATCTCTAAAAAATTACCTCTCTGGATAATCCAACTTGGTTCCCAGAGTAATATCAAAGATTTTCTGGCGATAAAAAAAATGTGATAACAATAGAAAAACTGAGGGAAACTAAAAATCATATCACACAGTGCAAATGATGCCAGAGGTATGGACATGTGGCATCAAATTGCCACATGGATTACCGCTGCCCTAAATGCCCAGAATCCCACGAAGCACGTAATCAATATGCTCAATAGAGCAGAGCCTGCAATTAGATAAAGAAAAAAATGTTTGTATCACATGCGAAAAATATGGACATCATCATGGAGAAAGAAGAAAAAGAAGAAAAAATTATAAACGCAAATTCCTCAATTAGCAACCAACTTACTTACAATAGCATAAACAGGTAAAAATCCAAGGGGTATTAAACTTAAAGGATGGATCGAGACAAACGACCTAAAATACAGAGCTAGGTTAATAAACTCCGAGAAACCCTCCTTCCAAAAAGAAAATTCCATCCTTGACATCCTTTTAATAGACACAAGACTCCAAAAAAAAAGAAAAAAATTTTTTTGGATTTCAGAATATTAGAAAATTTCTAGAGTTATATATATATATATTGAGGACTAAAAAATAAAATTAACAGATAAGAAACAAATGATCTATTACTAAAATACTGACTATATATAAGGTGTGAATGTTATTATAAATAAGAATCAATGAATTAATCTTTCTAAATGTATAGAATTTAGATTTAGGAGTAGATAGCTAGCTAGAAATGATTATAGGAGGAGGAGTTAGAGTTAAGAAATAAAGTAACTTCACGGAGTGCCGATAGATGGCTAGAGGTCGGTTGGGTTTGAGGTTTGTGTCTCCGTACACGAAAGGACTTCGGGTAAATAAACGGGGACTCCGGTAGATGGGCTTTATACGGTCCAAATGAATTAAAAATTACGCCCAAGAAATACGGTCTACTTGATAACTTGTTTGCGTTTAATTTTGAGTTGGAGTTGTTGCTGCTAAAAATCGATAAATTTATTGTAAGGTGTGTGACATGTTTCATTTCAATCGTTTAATCCCTTCAAGGGCTTCCAAGAGGCTCTCTGTCCAGATAAAGAGAGAGAGAGTGTGAGAGAAGCTTCCAGGCAGCTACGACAAATCAATTCCCAAAAGGTCACAGAGAATATAAAACCTCTCTGTCTGTCTGTATATGGATATATACTCGTATGTGAATGGTTTCTTTTTTTAAAAAACAAAACGATAAAAATAAAATAATGATGTGGCCACTATAAAACCTCCTTTGAAGTTGAACGGATTTTTATGAAATTTCTTAATTTAACCTTCAAATATAAATATCATAATTTGACAACTTTTCGTATAATTCTGTTAATATCATTTTCTTTTTTTATTTAGAGAACGTATATTTTTTTAATAAAAGGTATTAATAAAACTTGTATAGTTGGGTCGTTTATGGAATTTCAGAAATCTATAAATCTATAAAGTCCAAAACACACACTTCTTCAGCCCAATCACAAGCCAACTTATTCGATTTATTGTCTATAGGGGAGAGAAAGCCATTCCCTGAATCTTTTCTTTTCCTTTTTTTACTGCAAAACTCCGAAAGCGGTCGCACTAATAACTTTTATTTGAAGATTTTTTGATAAGACATTCCTTGGAATGTTTTTTTAATATCTGAGAGATACTCATCAGAGATCAGGTTAATGCAACTTCTATCAACCATGAATTGCTTCATCGCTTTAATGAATCGTCACAAGAAATTTTGTTTTTTTACTCAATAAATTGATTCCTACTGACAAATATTTGTAACAATTATAAAAGATGCTTCATTTTCAAAGCTAACAAACCATTAGTTAAAGACAGTCATACAAACTTCAAAATATAGACAAGCAAGTTACAACACTTGTCCACCCTTTTTAGCCATCACTAATCTAATCAATTGAATTTAAAATATTATATTGACTACCAATTTAAATAATTAAGGACGTAGTCTAAATGATCTCAGAAAAAATTTAATTAAAAAAAAAAAGAAAAATTTTAAATAAAATTCCAGAGTTTTCTCTTTCTGATGACTTATGTTTATTATCTTATACCCAATTTTATTTTTTCATTTTTTGTAACACATCCGCTCCCATTCAATGAATTGTTATGGAAATTGGTCCAAGGCTGAAGACAAACGCCTTAATTATTATCCCTGATTAGAAGATTTCGCGCACTTGATGCTGAGAGCATAATACGCGATCAATTTTGACCGTATTTTACCGTCCTCTGCGGATCTATTCGCTTCAAATTTGAATAGCTTCTTTGCCATTCCTAAGGCTATAAATGTGTTAAATTTCATTCTTTTCTGATAAGTGGTTCCAGAAATATAAGCCAAAATAAAAGCTACACACAAATCCAGACACAGATAAAAATTTTTTTCATTTTTGGGGTCCTTTTGACTTGAAACTTAAAGATATTTTTAAAAAATTTTTATGATCATATTACTTTCCTCTTATATATAATAGTTTGGGAAAGTAAAAATACTTGTATTATTACGAAAAGCGCGCGACTTTTTAAAACAAAATCTTGTATAGCCCTATAAACAAAACAAACTGGTCCACTTGTCACTTTGCTTCTATTGGTATATGAAATATTAACTCTTTCGAAAACTCTAGGACTTTATAGGTGACAAAAGAAATTTGGATGAATAAATAAAGACTTATTTAAAAATCATCTTTAGATCACAGTAGTATATAATATATCCCCCCCATCTACGAATGGAAAACTTTCTTGTCTGCGTCATTAATTTATTAACGTCAATAATCAATTATTAATTCAAAATATAATTATGTAGATATATAATTATAATGTATAATCATTAAATGAATAAATAATTTATATTTATTATTTCATAAACTATTATTATTTGTATGTTGAGCTGGATTATATTATTTTAATATATGCTGTTGAAAATGCAAATCCAGTTGATGTCGATGTAATGAAAATGAGTTTCCGTTTGTGAATCTTCTTGAACATAATGCCACATAGTGTCTCAAGAACTATAGGCCGGAAAAAAATGAATGAAGTGGGTGAATTTCTAAGGGCGGTGCTTTAAAGAAATCCCAACTTGCAATTTCGTTTTTCAAACCTGAAAGAAATTGAATTGAAATTTCTCAGAAAATCAGGGTTCTCTATTTGATGAACGACTTATTTTTGACTAACTGCTCTAGAAATTAAATAATTTTTAAACATTTTTATTTAACTTGCTTGGGCTGTCTGTTTGTCCTCTTGTTTGGGCAATATTTTCTAGTCAATTTTTTAAACTCTTTTAGATCAGTTAGAGATTTGAAATTATGTATATAAACTCAAGACCGATAACAACTTATTGTATTATTGTGAAAAGATTGATCTATTTTTAGTGGAACTTCATTTGAAGTTCAAACCTGAAAAGTCTAAATTTCTCTTTAATTATTAATTTTAGCAAAAAAAAATATACATATACAAAAGATAGAATTTCAACAATAAAAATTGCCATCAGATTAGGAGATCTAAAAAAAGGAGATGCCAGTGGGCCTGGCCGGGGAGAGGAGGAACAGCCACCGTGATCATTGTTGTTAAGCAAGGTCAAGCACTGCTGAATCTCGGGATAGGTGGCCACCGAGAAACGTCAGCCGGGAGCCAGCGATACGAAATTTTCTATATTAATAATATCGTATATCGTCAAAATGGCCTCTGATACTAAATATGACTTTAAATGAATTAAAAAAAAAAAAAAAAAAAGGAGATTCGAAACACCCTGTATCAGTAATTATTCCTGTTAAAATATGTCATTATACCTGACATCTTTTCCCACTGCTCAAAACATTAGCAAATAAATGCATTAACTTTGTATTTATACTCTGGCTGCTTTTCCGCTTTATTTCTCTAGATATTTTAATTTATTCATTGATATGCCACTATCAATGATTGTTGTTGGGAAAGGTTCCTATTTTTTTTATCAGACTAGGTTTTTTTAATTGCTTCTATATGCATACCCATACACACACATTTATTTATTTATTTTTATTTTTTCTACTAGTCAAGTGTAAATCTCTTCTAGATTAGTTTTTTTTTTTTGTTTTTATCAAAAAAAAAAAAATTTATTTAATCTGAAATTAAATCTAAAGTCATGTCAAATGCCAAAATTTCAAAAACTAGATTAGAACCAACGACGAGAGACATTTAGACATAGGAAAACAAATATATCCTATATTTAGTAGCTATATTACATGTCATCTTGTTTCCAATCACAGAGAGAGAGAGAGACCATGTTAAAATCGAGAAATTTAAAAATGTTTTTTTTTTTTTATAAAAATAATAATAAATAATATATTTATTATTTGCTCTCACTGAGCATACCGCATAACTTCCCCTTCATGCGTTTTTTCAATTATAATTTATGATAGACCTATCCACTTCTAAATTTAAATTTTCCAATATATAGACTCAGTGACAAAAGAAAGGGGGCTCAGAGGAGGGAGGGCTTGAGAATTAAAAATTATTTATAAATTGCGAATTTAATTATTGTCATCAATTTTAATATTCAATGTTTTATTGAAACAATTAAAACACTATTTTATTCTCTCATTCTTTCTCTCTAACAAGTAAATATAGTATAGTATAGCATAAAAAATTTTGAATTTGTACATCACTGTAGACTGTACATTATCATAAGCTAGATGCAAATATTTTTTTTTCTCCTAAAAACCTCACAATTTGTGACCAAATTGTTTGAGGCCCACTTTACTCAGATACGTTTTTAGATTTCTCTTAAACTATTTTCCTGATTTTGAATAAATTGGCTGTACATATAATAAATTAGACAATCTTTAAGATCTCTTAACCACTTTCTACCTCCAAATATCCAATTTAAAGGTTCTTCAATAAACTTGCACATGATAGGCCACTGCGCACCTCGCTCACGCATGCCGAAAAAATTCGAGTCATATGAAAATCTCGTTTATTAAACAAAATAAATTCTTTCTCAGTTTTCCTCCCAATTCATTCATTCTTCCATAGGATCACTCAACTATACAACTTCTTCTATAAATATATATAAATTTATTTACATGTATATTTGTAGAATTGTTTAATATTTATTCATCTTAATTTTTTCTTTATTTTTAATTAATAAATCAAATTTTTCTTTGTTTTCTTGATTTAAATGCTGACAGATAAGGTATTTATAATATATATAGTCATGTGATTATATTAATATGTTACACCCTGTAGCGCTATATATATATATTTAATCTTTCCACAAATCCATGATAAATGAATTTATATAATATGAAATAATATATTTATCTAATATTAACCAAAATTAAAATGATTGAATTTATGAAGGAATAAATTGGATGAGTGAATGAATAATGAATGAGTGAATGAATGAATGAATGAGCAGGTAGAGAGAGAGAGAGAGAAAATTTAAGGGCTGAGAGCCAATCAGAATGAATAAATTAATTCACATATTATTTATACAATATGAAACGGATTATTTTAAGTTTATTCGGCATATTTACTTCTAAATAGCTTTGTGATTTGTAACGTCATTTTTTCGTCCTATTTGTTTATAATAATATCCTCACTTTAAATTAACAGGGGTAGGTAGGAGGAGTCTGCTTTTAGTTAAGCAAAATATGTCTCCAAGTGCCAATATGACTATCAATCAGGGATGTAGGTGCCATTGCCGTATTTAACGTTACTCTCCTTCCTTCTAGTGGGGATCTTTTAAGAAAGAATAGGATAGACTTTCAAACAGGGCCTGCTGTTTCCAAATTTGAATATTTTAACTAACTTCACGTTTGCTCCTAATTACAAACTTACTTGAATTCTGAACTTAAATATTTAAATTATTTATATACTACAATATACAAAAAGTATATTTTTGGAACCATCACAAGTATATTTTAGCTCAGTGATCTCCAGGGAGATGAGGAAGTGAAAAGTATTTAACCGTGTTCTGATGAAGGTCGAATGACGCGACCGTAATGTCAACACCGTCTCTCACCAATAAAAAATTGGGAATGGAACCAAGCGTTGTTTCTTTTTCTCTCTTCCAACCTGGCTGCCACCCATCTAGAATCAACTACTTAAATAAGAACAAATGTCATGAAGTAAATCAGAGCAGGAAGCATAAAATACATGCGAAAGGACCATTCAAATAGCAGTTTTGTCCTATCCTTATCATACCTTATCAAGCCGCGCTAATCTCATGCTATCTGGTGGCTGTAATGGAAACTTATTGATTTCAATCGGCCATCTTGATATTGAATTTAACATAACCTGAAAGCTTTGAAGGTTATATAGCATACGCATATATTTTCTTTTTTCCCGGTCATTTCAAATAAATATATTTTTGAAAATTAATAATTATTGAAGGTGTCTTTTTAGATGCTTATTACTTGTAAATGTATAGAAAAATACCATGTCATTTAAGTCTCAAAGAGCTTTAAATGTTTTAGATGTTAAGTAAATCCTAAACAAGACAACCTCTCTCTTTTGCCTTAAATCGATCCCTATAAAAGATCTCATTTGTAGTTTACAAGTTGTAAACCTGAAGTAGTGTCCGATAGGTCATTCAATTAGAGTACATAGGTGTCGATTCGAATCTTAACCCTTTTTTTTCTTTTTACGAGCAGATTCTTCTCAAAAAAGGCGACTTCAAACAAATAATTATCCCTTTTTTTTATCTCTTTAAAAAAAGAGTATATAAATTTGACAAAATATGAATATATGATGTTCCTCAAGTCCTTGCTTCATGTAAGTGTTTAGCCTCTTATTTATTTAAATTATATTGATTTCCAATTGAATTAAATATGGACATAGGCTAAATGCCTAAAATCAACTTCAAAAAGTTATTTATAAACCTCTTTATTTTTTTAATAGAACCGCATTAAATTGATAGAAGTTGGATCTATTTTGAGCTAGGGTTATTTTCTACCATCTCATTTCTATTTTTAATAGATCTATAAAAAAAAAAAAGTGGACTTCACTTAATTCATTATCCTTATTAACCTTCAAAATCGCTCATTGAGAGGAAAACGGTGTTTGTTAATTGTAACGGAAATAGCATTATATGCTATTAAGTAAAATGGTATGATCAGTAGTCGAATTTCTTTCTAAGCGAAATAAACATGCGGCTAATCGCATGCGACCTAACTAATTATATTATATTTTTCTTGAAGATTTTTTTTTAAATATATATACCAACTTCCAAGAAGTACTTGATGACTTATAATTGTGAAGATTGACTTTTTTATTTGTTTACGTAGAAGTGGGTAATAAAGTTCATCAGTTTGGTATGCAACCCAAATGAACACCTCACTTTTTGATTATTTGCAATAGAGCGTGTGCCTTTGTTAAACTAGATGCGCTCTGGAGTAATAAATGAAAAAATCCATTAGTGAGTTGGTCATTTTGGTTGCCTATCTTCCAGCAAGCATGATGCAGACCATGGTATTCTTTTTAAAGGAAAGGTTTTTTTTTTGATGTCTTTCTCAGCACAAGATAGCTAAAATTGCGAATTATCGACGTCATCAATTTTTTCTCTCATTAAATAAAAGTAAAAGAGAGTGGGAGTTTTCCTCTCTTTTCTTCTCCTTCTTATATACAATAATAATAATAAGTAAAGGCCATTTATAATAAAAGGAAAAATAAATCATTTCCCTTCTTTTAAAATACAATCACTGAGTGCATGTCTTCCATTAACGAAAGAAAGAAAGAAAGAAAGAAAGAAAGAAAAGGTTTGGGAATAAATAATAAATCGAAGTTACTATCGTTAATCATCTTATATAATCATTTAATACGTATACGTATATGGTTTTATTTATATAATCATCCAAACAACAAATGTTCCCTCTGCTCTTGACCTTGTTAACTAATTATTCACTAAACAAAAAATTATTAATATAATAAAATTAATTTGTCAAAAGTGTTTTTTTTTTTTTTTTTAAGCCTTGGGCCATAAATGTAAAAATCGATATAAAAAATAAATTTATAAACAAGATCCTGTAAATATATTCATAGATAAACAAATTATAATACAAGTCTCTATATACGCTCACAATATAAATATAAGTAAATGTTACAAAAAGTTTCACTGCAAAATAAAACAATATCTAATATAATACAAAACAATATTAAAACAATAAAAAAATAAAAGTTAAAATATTAAAAAAAAAACTTGATTGTATATCAATTATTAGATGTGAATTTTGACATGGCTTTTATTAATGGAATTGTAGGAGATTTTTGTCAAAAGTTGTTTTTTTTTTTTTATATTTCCGTGTCTCTTAGGGCTAGAATTTGAAACTGAGTAGGAATAACAATGGAGGAAGGAGCAGGCAGTCAGTTAATTAAAACTCTCAAGTTTGAGACGTTTCGGTTTTAATTTAATAATCCCACCATCAGTCCATTTAGAGCTGCACGTATTGTTACATTAGATATTATAGAAAAATATTTATATTTTTATTTAGACAAGAAAAACACCTAAATTTTGAACTAAAATGACAAAGCATTGAATCAAAATTGCAGAGTTGTCAGTTTGTTGTGTATTTAATAAACAAAGAATGCTTGTATTTAAATGTCAGTCATTGCTTGTTGGCTAATGTACAGAGTGCTATTTGCTCGAGTAACAAAATTGTTCTGTGTAATGAGATTTTTATTTAAATATCTTTAGACGCAAAGCAGCAATGTCCTTTGAGGGTGGCCAATGGCTGACATGGATTACCCAAACCATCCAAGATGAAGTAAATCCCAAATGGTGCGAAAAGGATAACAAAAATGTTCTCAATATAATTGATAAAAATAATTATAATTTAATATATATATATATATAGAGGCATATCTATCACCTGCATGCCTCCTCCTTCCTCCATTGTTAAATATACAACAGCAACAATACGGATGCGAGGATTGAAATTAAATTTTATCATCGTCATCATATCTCTCTCTCTCATCTTCAAAGGGACCTAAAATCTGGACATTCCTCCTTTTCATCTAACTAACCTAACAATACTTGTCTGTTCTGTCTATTTATATATTACGTATGTCATCGTTGCCGACATCTCTGAATTGTACGATATACCGTATTCGAATATATCATCTGAATATCATTAGGATGTATATATATCCTTTGACATGGTTTTGAATGTAATAGCATCTCATTGTCTCCATGGTGGAATTGAAAAATTATACGGG
>JAAAKE020105254.1:0-17640 GCA_010014785.2 Anisolabis maritima
ATATCTTGTAATAACTGCTTTTGACGAAGAAGGTAATTCTTCTATAGAGAATATATAGATTCAAAATTTAATGTCTGAAGAAATTTTGCTAAAGATAAAGATCCTTGTTTCTTCGTTCTTTAATGCGAATTGACAATGCCTGTAACAGCTTCTTTGATAGGTTATTAGTAAGATTTTTTTTTAATTTCCCGAATTCCGGGAAAATTCTTATTTTTTTCCCAGGATTCGGGAAAAACAAATCCATTGTCATATGAATTACCTACCTTTCAGTAACTAGATACGAACTAATTTCTGCAATCCATGGTATATATTATTCCTGTGAAGAGGCTAAAGAAATATAAAACCCTCAAAATAAAATTATAAATAAATCTTGAATTGAATCTATTTTTTTTTTACTTTTATAGTTTAAAATAAAGAAATATTATCGTTCTACGATGATTGGAGCTTCTCTCAGGGCTGATAACCTATTTCAAATAAACTAGTTCATATTTTATTAGAAAAGATTTAGATCATGTCCGATAAAGTACACAAGATTGGAGGCAATCTGTTACTCGAGTTAAGGCTGCTATTTATTGTCTTCTTTCTATGCTAGTCTTGTTCTCTTTTAATCAGGCGTTCAGTGGATCGACGGCTGGTTTGTTTTCATGGTCACATCTTTAATCTCTGATTCCAATCCCTTGTAGGGAAAAATCACAAAAAATTCTGAAATCAACACTCCAATAGAACTAATTGTTATTTTTTCAAAGGAATAAATAAAAATAATAGACAAAGTCCCACCGCAGTAGAGCCCTCAGGCAACTCTACAAGGAGAGGGAGTTGTTGGGCCATTCCGTCCTATGGAAGGGACGTAAAGAAGGATTTCTCTCAATGATGCACTCTTCGCAAGGCTACACGCCGGTGTTGAGAGTCCCTCCTCAAACTAGGACATTCTCCCTAGCATAAAATAGGTTGGAATAAATAGAGACCGGGTGTAATTAGATATAGGAGTTATTAGCTAGCTAGAAATGAATATAGGAGGAGGAGTTAGAGTTAGGAAATAAAGTTACTTCATGGGGTGCCAATAGATGGCTACAGCCAGAGGTCGACTGGGTTTGAGGTGTGTGTTTTCATACACGAAAGCACCTCGAGTAAATAAACGGGGACCCCGGTACGGGGGCCTATACGATCCAATCCAAATGAAATGATAGACAAAGTTGCCAATGATGTTTTAATAAATAAACAAATATTCGGAAAAAATGACTAATTTGGCATATTCTACTAATCCTCTCTTCTTTGCTTTATTTATTTTATTTCAAAAAAGGTTATTTATCTATTATAGGTGTATTTAATTCATTTTCTTTATTATTCTTTTAAGATTGTTGGAGGATTCTAAAACTCTTGATTTATTTATTATTACATTTTTCTCTCAGAAGAGGAATGAATGGTATCACTTTCAGCTGCCATTCTGTAGAATATTTCATTTGTCTTCTTCATTGAATTGTACCTTGAAATCGATAGTTTAACGTGTTGGTTGACTAGAACTGATCATTTACATCTAGGTTTCCATTGAGTTAGACTAGTTCATTTTCTTTTTCAGGCAACTTCAGCTAAACCTCCTATCCAGCTCTATAAACAGAACATATAAATAAAATCTCGTATGACGGCCGCACAACATACATAACTTTCTCTTTCTAAAGATAGGGAAAAATGTGCGATGTACTGCACCACCAGATTTTTTGCGGACGTCCTAGGGGCCGTTTAATTCCAATTTAATACCAATTTAATCGATTTGATTAAAGTAGTTTAGTAAACAAAGCGGTTAATTCGCCTTCTACTCAACGGAAATAACACGATTAAAAAACTAGACCAGTGGACTCCAAACCATTTTGGGAGGTGTAAGTTAATTCTTTTTTAAATCTAAAAAATAATTGTTTTATGAATTTTAATCAAAATCATTAGATCAAATTTTGAGAAAATCAAAAAAAAAAAAAAAATAAATAAATAGTACATCAATAAAGTACTAATACTCTTCCAACTATATGGCCGATTTTTTTCAAGTTTTGAAGGGCATGGTCAAATATAAAATTTCAGTCCCGGGGCTATTTTCGTTTTTGAGAAATCTTGTTCAAACATACACACACACACACCACACACATAGACAGACCATTTTTGAGACCCATTTTTTTTAAAACTCATGAGATCTCAAAACGTGTATTTCCGTTGAAATCTCGACATCAATTTTTTTTGCGATCCCAATATTTTTCACTATATATTTCATATAGGGGCTATATGAAGATAAAGTAAAAATATTTATAATATATTAAGATGTTGAAAAATAATTGGTTAATAGAAAAAAAAAAGAATAGAATATTTTTATATTTTCCGATTTAAACGTTTTGTTATTTATTATTATTAGAATTGCATCTTTTCCGATAATATCTTCAAAATATACCTGGTAATCTCTTCCAACTCCAATCTGTCTTTTGAGAAACAATAATAAAAAATAAAAAAGACGCTTTCGTTGCAAAATATAAAAATATTGGATTTCTTTTATTTTTTTTCTATTTTTTTCAAAAAATTCTAACTTTGTATTTTTTTTTTTTAAATACAGAATAAATAGTAAGAAGAAAAACGAATGATGATAATCTCAATCGGTTGTTGATTGTTCATATTCTAATTACTTTTTTAATTGTATAAGGGTTCGGAAAAAAGAAAAAATCATCTGCTTATCTCACGTACACTATATATCACTTTATTCGGCAAATATTTTGACTAACATCACGTCGGCTGTGCCACACGCCTCAGTGCCACAATGTGATAATTTTAGTTGACCTGCGTCCGTTATATAAAAGATTCTTGGAGCGGTGAGGGATATGTACACAATGAAACGATTCGATAGCATTCATTAACGGACTCACGTCCTCTAAAAATATCACATTTTGGCACTGAGGATGGCCGACATGATGTTAATCGAAATATTTGCCGAATAAAGCGATGTATAGTGAACCTGAGAAAAGGGGCTGGTTTTTTCTTTTCTCCGAACACTTACCCAATTAACCTACATAGCTATATCTCACTTATAATTTCTTTTTTTAAAATAAATCCCCTATTAAGTTTTGATAAAATTAGCAGTACATACTTCATATTTTCATATTTAAAATCATTTCACACAAATTATAGATTATATTATGGATTTGTTTAATAGATTATAAAAATAATAGGTTCTCGTGCTTTTTATTTTGGAGAAGACAAATAAAATTGTCTGCCTGATTAGCGTGTTGTCTATGTTCAAATTATTAGAACAATTTCATCTTTGGCCTACCCCATATCTCATACTCATTCGCATTTTCCCGAATCTTTTTTATTCGTTTTTAAAAAATTTATTCATTCCAACTAAAATAAAAAATAACATTTCTACTTATTCATTAAAGCTCAAAAGCCATAATAAAAAACCGGAGGGCAATTTTAATTTCTTTTTCCCTCTCGATATCCACTATAATAAAACTCTACTCACATTTACCATTAACAATTAACTTTTAAGTATCCAAATAATAGAACAATTTCCATCGATTGCATCGTGATTTCCGTGATTATTCCAATTTAATCTCTTAACTCCTTTATATATAGTATATATTTTGTAAAAATCGTTTTCTTATTTAAACTTTTAAATTAAGAAGTTAAAATTGAAATTGGAAAAAAAAAAGTTGATGAAGAAAATAAATGCGAGGTTGTTAAAAAGAGAGTACCCCTATCTACTTTCTTTTTTCTTTTCTAGTCTAGTTTAGCTTTTATATTCTGATTTTTATCTTAGGAAATTTAATGTATCCCAAGGGATAGGTTGCCGAAATCTTAATTACTTATTTCAAATGGCAGTTTTCTTCTTTTTTCTCTTTTTTACCCTCCCTATCACACATACCATTTTAACTCATCCCTTGTGCGTGATTTCGCCCCCATCAAAAAAACGACTCATATAATTTATAGCTAATTATTCAAAGACTTTTTGGTCATTAAAGGTCATCATATTCATCAGAAATTGGAATAAAAAGTCATTAAGAAATGTGAGTGCATCTTTAATATCCCCACTCTCTCTCTATTTTCTTTTCCTTTTTTTTCATCTATATACGCATCATTGGTTCAGAAAAAGAACTTGTCGCTTCATTAGTTGGACCTTTAGAAAAATATTAATATCAATGCACGAGAGAGAGAGAGAGAGAGATTTACGAGATATTAGTTTTGCATTTTTGTGAAAGTCATTAATCTCTCTGGGTTTTCCTGTAAACAACCCCTAAATCAGCTGGATATATGAAGGAAGAGAGAAAGAGAATGGGGAGGACACTATTTATCCCTTCACACATAAACAAACTTATAGATACTAGGTTACACAAAAAATGAATTAAAAATTTCAAATAACAAATTATATTTGTTTGCTCGGTAAATAATAAAAAATTATGATTAATAATACGGTGGAAAACAACAAAAACAAAAAGATATCAAGATTATCATGAGACTTTCCACTAAATAGTAAGGAAAAAATAAACACATCCAAGATTTTTGTTTGAAACGGAAAAAAATTTTTCTAGATTTTTTACAAGTGATTCCAAATTACTTTTTACTTTCCTAATAAGAAAATTTTAATCAAGAACTAAAGATCTCATCAACTTTCTTAATTCATATCCAAGCCAACCATGCAGGTGCCATAGGAAAGATTCAATTATACAAAATTCGAGGTGGGTGAAAATTTAGATAGGTGGTAACACCAACAAATATCAATAGGCTTTTTTTGAAAAACTTTTTAAGCCTATTGGAAAAATTATTTGAAGTAAGAAAAAAATGCTAATTTTTTGCAATAATAATTGATTCAGATAAATTTTTAGGTCCATATAAACAAAACTTCCTTAAGTGAAATCAATTAATAAATTTATTAACAAAGAAAAACTATAATTATTAAACTCAAATTAGAAAGCTGGGCTAAAGTTCTTATTTTTTCTTTGAAAATTTTTCTTATTTTTCACCTTACAATTCAATTCATAATATTAACACTGTCACATTTAGAATTATCTGTAATTAATTTTCCACAAGTGAAGCTTTAATTATAATTTCTAATTATAATTTTCTAATAATTTTCTTTTAAAAAAGATCTTATTTGCTTTTCAAAACAATATAAATTCATTATAAATTTAGAAACTTTTCATGCAAAGAAATAATAATGGGGTGTTTATTAATTATTTAGTAATTTCTTATTTCTATTAAATTATTAAAAAATAGGCAATGAAGTTACAACACTTTCCCGAACTTTTTAGTCATCCCTATCATCTGGGAATATACAATAAGATGTTCATATATAATATGCCCCCACAAAAAAATTATTAATACATCATAAAGATTATCTGATTCTTTATTTGTACAGCCAATTTAAAGCAAATTTTGAGAAAATTTAAAAAAATAAAAAAGTACATCTGTAAAATACTTTGGTTGATTTTATTGAAAAACTTCGAGGTGCATGCAACAAGGGACTCTAACTTCCACCTCGACCTTCATTTATGAGAAATCTTGTTCTCATACAGACAGACAAACCATTTTGCAAGTCCCATTTTTTTTTTAGACTCGGGGATCTCAAAATGTGTATTTTTAAAATTTTTTTACAATCAAAATACTTTCCCAAGAGAGTAAAAAAGTCAAAGAGATTAAATAAAATTGGGAGCCTTTTTTACGGACTGATTCGCTTTAAAATAAAAGCTACACAACTTCACATATTAAGATTTTTTTGCATTTTTGGAATTCTTTTGATTCTTTTATTAAAAGATATTAAAAAAAAAAGGGGGGGGGGGGGGTTAAATTTTTCATGATCATAATACTTTCCACTTACTAATATATATAATAGTAAGGATAATAATAAAGTAATATTTTCAAAAATAATAAATGAATTCCTTTATTATTAGTAGAAGTAGAAGATTCTCAATCTCTATTGCACAACAAGTTCAAACAATGAAATAAGTATTTATTTATTTTTTCAAAATATATTAAAATATTTTTCATTTGAATTATAGAAAATTTATTTATTATTTATTTTATACACATATGGTTCGAATTTCTTCTTAAAACAAACCAAGGTATCCCTAATAATAATAGTAATAATTTAAAAATATAGATGTATAAAAAATAACATTTTTATAAATACATTTACTAAGAGATTTTAAAGAAATATTTTATTATAAATTAGTTGAAAATATTGTTATTTCTATTGGGTATTGTTTATAACAAAATGAATAGGGAATTATAAATCGCGATTACATAGAAAAACATTTACTCGACTTTTGAGCTGTTTTATATTTCTGAAAATACACTTGTTAGTTGGTCTGATGATGCCTGTTGTTGGCTCGTATTCATCCGAAGTTACCGCCTCATTCACATCTCACTCACTCATTAAATTCTTTCACTCTTTCGTTATTTGTTCTCACTCCACGCCAGGTATTCGGCAGCTCCTAGGTGATATGATAAGACTTTAGAGTTTAGTTAGAAGCGATTGAAATGACTTGTTTTCGGTTGTCTCGGCAGTGAAATAAAACTTCTCTACAGGTCACCATTACCACCACGTTTATTTTATTATTTTTTTTTTTTAACTTTTATAAAGAGTAATCCATTTAGGAAGAAAAACTTTTATCTTCTATGGTCAGTTGTAAAAATATCGCTTATCTCTCTATCTATTTACGAGGCATGTTTTTTAAGTACAATTTTGATGCTAAAAATAACAAGGAATATTTGTCCCAACAATTTTATGTCCCATCTTGAAAGTTTTTTTTTTTCAATAGAGACTAACTACCCTGACTGAGTTCCTCTTCTTTCACATATGATCTACGGACAGACAGACTTATTCCAAAAACAATTTCCAACTGTTTTTAACGGTGAAACCTATGCATGTAGAACATTATTGATAGAAACTTGCCAGAATGTTTCAAACCGTTCGAAATTTCTAACAGCACAAAAGAGCTACTATTTCCTTTTGAAAAATCTATTCGAGCAGATTTTCTTTTAAGGATTTAGAATAAATATTTTATTTTTATTTTAAAGCCAAATCGCGAAATTTTTTCTATTAAAATAACTATTGAAAATTTTTGGTAATCAAATAGTATATGCCAGGTTAAAGCGATCATTGAAAGTCAGAAACATGCGAGTGTCTGACGGTTTCAAACTGTTGAAAATTGCTCTGTTAGTAGCTTTTATTTTAGCTTATATCTCTACAAGCTCTAAACCGAACAAAATTAAATATATTGTATACTATATTTATTTAATTATTGGAGGTATAATGTATAAACATTTGTAGTAAATCGATCGGAAAGTTTTATATTGATCTTTCTTCACTCGAATATGAAACGAAAAATAAATAAATTCACTATATTCATTTATCAACCAAATCTCACTGCTATAAATAAATATCAAGCTCTCTTCGCCGCCTATATCTATTAGGTCATTGTGACGCGACCCTCACTAGCCACTTGGAAGCCTGTCATGGCAAACTTTTGACCATATCGTAGAGATTATCCTTCGGCAAATATCTGACGAGATCGACTTTTTTTTTTAGTCTTTCGGCATCTGAGGCCATTTAGACTCCGTTCTTATTTATTATACCAAATAATATAAATAAATTTTTGTCGCTCATGACGGGAAGTGAACCACTGAACTTGAAGCCCATACCTTAACCTCTGAACCAAGGGACAGGGCAACTAAATCAAGTTAAAATCAAAATAATAAAATTTGTCCATTGTTGTTATCTTTCATGGGAATTGTACACAGGATCCTAGTCAAGTGAGGCATTCAAACATTTCTACTACATTCATTTTTTTTTCTAACTATTAAATAGAAAAATAATTGTAAAGCATATGATCAAGAAAAATCTTATTCCCATTCTTTTTTCTTTTTTTATAAATACAAGTTTAAAGTTGTCTTGCTCATCTCTGCTTGTGATCTCTCTCTTCCCCCCCCCCCCTCCTTCACTCTTAAGACTCCAGGGAATGACTTTCCTTTCTTCTTTCTCTTCTACCCCCAATATCCCTTCTGGCGTCGACCACATTTAGAAATAAACTCGATTTATTAGGACATTTACGGGCGGCCGTATAAAAGTTAGTATATAGTCGATTGCCATTGAATTTCCTTTGTCTCTTCTCTTCTATAAACTATCCCTCTCTAATAATCTCGCTAAAGGCCCTCTTCTTAATATTTCTTCTCTTTTTCTTTTCTCTATCCAAGAAGCTATTGTCAATATTGAAAGGAGAGTTGCACTAATCGAAAAGTGCCCTTTGTTGATAAGGGGATAAGCAATTATTTAGAATAAAGTCTTTTTGTTTTGACGGAATTTTTTTTTTTTTTTGATAAATCTAAAATTTATTTTTTGTTCTGAGAATTTCCCGAGATTTCGTTTAATGTACAGTTATAGGCCTATACTTTGACTTGTGGGCCGCGCTGCCCTTATTCGGGCCAGGAATAACAAATAAGGGGGGTGAGCGCGAAGACTTAAAATTATTAATTATTGAAACCAAAATAAGAAAAGATATATTATGTTAATCACGAAAATATTTTTGTCTTTTCTCTTCCTCAACTCTCTGGTGACTGACATATCGATTTTTATTAAGATCATTCTCTAAAGTCCCGAGCTGTCGAGAGGATCCTAATTATTAATAATTATGTAATTGAAATTGTAATTCTATAAATTTATATCTACAGCCCTAGAATTCTGAGATGATCTTAATAATAACCGCAAAGAGGGGCAGATTAAAAAAAAATACTAAGTAAAAAAACTTTTGTTTCTTCACTTTCAACATTTTTATATTTCCCTCTTCCTTTTAGTGTGGGGGAAAGTGTTACTAAAAAAAAGGGGGCACAAATGAAAAAAGATTGACAAACACTGCTTTAAGTACTTTTAAATAAATTTCTTTTCTTTTCAACATATTCAACATTCAGCTGTGACCAGACTATTATAATATTTTTTTTATTTTTCTTCTACCTATCAATCATTAAATAAAAACAATTTCTGTGTTTTTAATTAATAAAAAGAAAATAATCAGGCTTGTATAGACAAAACTTTTGAAACTTACTGTACTTAAATTCAAATTTTAATTATTATTGCTGACTTTTCTATTCCCTGATGATTATTATTCTTATTACTATAAAATTCACGCATAATAACCTCTTTTTTTATATCCCTCCCTTTAAATTTATTAAATCGCCTTTATACTAGAGGAATATTTATATTGTTTTTAACCTTTGATTTATTTAGCGAAAATTGCCATGATTTTTTTTTTGTACCTTTTCCTTTTTTTCCACCCTCATAAATATGTTTTAGAATGTTAAAATTACATTAACCTCAAGTTGATATATTCCATCCAATTCAAGGTTAGGTGAATATGTTGAATGAACCTCGATGACAATAAGGGCATTGAAGAATAGAAAATAAGAGTGGAAGAGTGGGGGGAAGAGGCCACAAGGGCGGCATTCAATACGCCACAAACTGCCATTAAGAACTCCAAATTCATTAAGAAAATGTCAACAAAGTTCACATGACACAATACTATATATACTATATGTGTATATATACAAACACACATATACACAGACAACGATGAATTTACCACTTTTTAATATCATCCTAAGTTACAACAATAGAGAGATTTCCATAATGTTTTTGAGATAAAAAAATAAAATAATACATCTTAGAAAAAACCCATCCCATCTTCTACATATTTTGAAGTTTTCCCGGAAAATTTTCTCAATTTTCTTAAATACAATATCGTATATTATTAATTAAATTATATTCCATTTTATATATTTTTTTATTTTCTTTTTACTTTCTCGCCATCTCAATTAATTTACGTTAAGTATTTGAGCGATCTTGTTGTTTATAATTCATTTAAGCTGCTTCTCCTTGTCACCTTAATGAAATTACTCGCCCCCCCCCCCCACCCCCCACCCAAACTCCCACGTTTTCATAGATATCTATTAACTTTGACGAGGCTTTCGCTTCGTTTGAGTTGATATCACGAGAAAGGGAAAGAAAAAGGGCGAGGGTTTGACGGAAGTGCTCCTACTCTTGCTTGCTTCACTAACTGAAAACAGGGAGAGAAAAAACTAATTAAATCAAAACTGTTTTTTATTTATTTATTTATTTATTTTTATTAACGAAATTAATATTTATTAAGTTTATTCAAACGAAGAAGCGGTGACTGTGATGTATAGAGGCAGCCAAATAAAAAGCTTTTATTATGTTTATTCGGGCTTAGTGAGACGTTTCGCTTTATCTTTAACCAACGTCAGTCCTCGGACCAAAATAATTACACAAAGTAAGTCAAATACATAGATTTTTTAATATTAGCATATTATCTAAGGAAATTACAAAGAAACTCAAAAGGTTTCCTGAGTAAATATATTAATAAATATTAGTAAATACTTAATTTATCCATGAAACCAACTAATTTTCTTGGAAATTTCCTTGGATAATATAAATACGAAAGCTTATGTTTAAAGATATAAGTATATCTAGGATTGTATTATAATTCATTCTTCTTCATTAAATATGATGACAATAGTTTCTTTGCTATGAAGAGGACGGGAATAATTACCTTATGAGTATATCAATAATTTTTAGTACTATGTTGCATTATTAATATTTACCTCTTAGTTTGAAAGTGTTTGTTAGTGAAAAATTTCACTTTAAAAATAATTGAAGCTTTCACTGTTGTTATCATTATTAAATTATATTTTCTGACGTTTATTTCTGATTCCTAGATGAAATTGAATTGTGTAATTTGTATCTGAATTATACCTGAAAAAGCCCTCAGAATTAGTGGGCAAAAATTCTATTTAATATAAATAAACCGGGAATTTATTTATTAATTCACTTTAAAGAAATGTAATTTCCCATACTAAATATAAATATTCCTAAGAAAATATAAAAAATCATCTGTGGATTATTAAAAAAATAGTGGCAAAACGATTCATTTTTATGGAACATGAGATTAAACTCCAGCCCCTTTTAGATGGAACATACTTCGTGTGCATGTCACCCCTGAAAAGGGAGGATGAAGAAAAGAAGAAGAATCGTTTGCATTTAATACGTGTCTTGCATTCTCAAGTTTTTACGAAACGATTTTGGATGCGAAATCAGTACCGCTTTTGAATAAACCCGGTTTACTAACTATACTAAGTTATAAAATTATTTTTAAAGAAATTGTTGAATTTTTTTTTCTTATTCGGCGAATAGAAAAAAAAATTATGGCAATATATGTTGAAACGATACCCATATTCTGTCATATTTATATTAAATTAATTGCTATCCAAAAAAATTCAAATAGCCCTTATTCTTTGGTGCAGAGGGAGACGACTTCATCATCTAAGTGTTTCGCTTTCCGTCCAAATACGATAAAATTTATTTAAACTATTGGCTAACAATTAATTTAAATAATATAATAATAATAAGGATTATCGACTCATATGTTTAAGATACTGAAAAAAGAAAAATTTAATACCTTTTTATCGGTCTGACTGAAGAACTAAATCCCACACATCGTCTGATTTTCAAGGTCCTAAATATTTTATTAAAATATTTCTACATGTAGCCAAAAATGTTTTTTTTTTTTTTAATTCATTCTT
Organism: Anisolabis maritima; assembly: GCA_010014785.2. NCBI lineage: Eukaryota > Metazoa > Arthropoda > Insecta > Dermaptera > Anisolabididae > Anisolabis > Anisolabis maritima. Next base: position 11,620 of record JAAAKE020105254.1, read on the forward strand.
TGATGGACTGCCACTCAATCATTTTATAAAATTTTTTTCTTTTATAATTTTCAGCCAACTCCGGATATAGTGAACTCGGTTATTGTGAACATTCGGGTATAGTGAACCTAAAACAATGGTCTCGAACAGCTTAATTAGAAATGTGTATTATTTTTATTAATTTTCTTTTTTCTACTTCGGATGTAGCGAATCTCGGATATAGTGAACGAAATATACAAGTCCGCTGAAGTTCACTATATATGGAGTTGACTGTATACTAAAATCTTCTTTTGAAGTTTTGAGCCCTTACGAAAGGGGCTGATGGTCACATTTAGTTTATATATTGGAGAAGCGAGCTGAAAGTTTAAATTTATTCGTTAATTCAAATTTTTCAATTTTTTATTAAGAGAATTAAAATCGATACACTCAGGAATCTACCTTTAATGAGTACGTGGCCAACTCAAGTTACGCGAGCTAAGGCCGGCATTTCATTTTCACGCTCGTTTGGCGTTCGGCAATGTTGGCAATGTTCCTCTCCTATTTTCATTTTTAGAAAAAATATTGCGGACCCCTTAAATTAGCGAATGAAAGAAAATGAGAATGATTTATGTAGAATATGGCTTTAATATTTACTCAAGTATTTGCATACTCATAAATACCATGTTCGTTCGTATTTGGTTGCTCGAAGTTAGGCAACTCAAATGACCAACTCCCTAATTAATTTTTTGATTATTTGTCCAGAAATTTTTATTTTTGATTGATATTTTACTTACGATACATAGAGGCCTATTAAATAAGTGAAGAGTTCCTAGTGGGTATTAATAAACTTTGGGGGTCAATATTTTTTCTAGATAACAAATTTAATTAAATTTCAAAATTATAAATTAAATTATTTTTTATTATTAACAATTAGGATTTCAGCCAATTAAAGAATATTTTTTGCATAATACTCCGTTTAATGTAAATATTTTGACATCAGTAAAATGATGTTATCCTCAGTGGATGTTTGGGAAGATTATAAAATTTGTGTTAATAGAGCTAGCTTGCCTATCTATATTGGATGGAATTAATGATGATTGGCCAAACATCCGTAGTTGCTAGATGACATCATTTCACTGATATCGAGATTTCAACATCAAACGGAGTATTATATAAAAAATATTCTTTTGGCTGAAGTCCTAAATGTTAAATATTTCTCAACCTCCACCTTCAAACAATAAATTATTGTCGCTGGAAACTAACTATCGACAAAGTTTTTTTTTTACTATCATAAGTACCTCTTTTATTTAATATTTACAGCAAGTATTTAACTATTTTAATCGTGAGAATCTCTATTTAATAGGAAATAGAAAAGACGATCTTCTCTTGTTGATTAGTCTGTTTTGGAAGGCGGTATTTGCCCTGGAGGGTGGAGTTGTGAGGGTTGTGGGTGGGGTATGGAGGTTGAGAAACGAGAACCGCTTGTCAGGACCAAGCGAAAATGCAATTTAAACTTTTCGACAATAAGGGGGTGAAAATTTACATGAAGAGTATAATTACGGAACGCATGGGTTCCTGTAATTTTCAAGTGGAAGGGGGGCGAAAGGGGGAAGTCATTAGGGAGGCGGGCTCCTGGCATTTCACATACAAAAACAGTTATTTCATATCCTCACGGGTCTACCGAGAACACCCAATTCAATTTATGCACGACTATTGAATAAATATTAGCACGCAATTATTAAATTATTTAATAGAGAAAAACGATGAAAGACAATCGATAAGAAAACGGATAAATTAGAAATTAAAAAAATTTAATTAAGTATTATTATCTGCTATATAAGCTTTTCACAGATTGCTTTTATCAAGTACCATCTGACGGTGCCAAATGGAAGCTTATATTATTCTATTATATTTTTTTGCCCCTACAAAATTGGCCAAACTCCTTGATAATAATTATTCCTACTGGAATACCTCGATTATCGCGGTTTATAATTTGATACCAAAATTGCAATTAGTCCACTCCAAATTCGAATTTGCCTTCAAAGAAATGGACGAAATGCTTAGAATTACGGTATTTATCGAGATAATTGGGGTATTTTGGTATTTAATTGTAAAACTACTTGATAAAATTATTTATGTCTAGAAGAGAATGTATTTGAAATATAGAATTATCATCTTACATTATAAGGAATCTCTGAACCCCCCCCCCCCTCTGGTTGAGAAGTTTAAGTTTACCTTGCCAATATTGATAACTTTAAAAGCCAAGAGGTGTGGGTTCGGATCCCAGGCAATCCGATGAAAATTTATTTAAGTCAAATGGATACAATTGTTGTAAATAAATATGCCTGTCATAATATGTAAGTAAAATATATTAGTAATTGTTTAAAAGTCTAAATGGCCTCAGATGTCGAAAAGACTTAAAAAAGAAATTCACATTGTTTATTTTGATAAGATCGATTCTCATCTAATTAATCTTCAATCACTTATCTATTATACTTCTTTATTACAATTTAATTTGTATTAACATTATTTATTTATAACGAAAATTAAAAAATAAATCCATCGACAACAATATAAGAAATTAAGAAAAACAATACATAGGGGAAGTGTTAATAAAATAATGAAGAAATGATTAATTTCGAAGCTGTTATTTCATTCAAGCAGTCCTAAAAAAATATTTTTAAAGCAATTGGAAAACAATGATATAAATATGATTGAGTAATTATATCTCGTAATTTATTATTTATTAGAAATACTTAAAACATTTTATTGTGTAATATAATATTTAATGATGGAGAGGTTGGTAGAGATAGAGAGGTGAAGGGCCTCTCGCTCACAAAATTGTGCTCCAAATATGAATTGGCTTTCGAGCCAGATACCGGCGATTGGGTATAGTGTGTGCCAACAGTGCAAAATGCCCCAGAGGAATTTTTTTTTTTTGTAGGATTTTTTGTGCTTTTATTTAAAGGCTAAAAAAATAATAATAACATAATTAAGCTTTAATTTCACGAATTCATTATTCTATCTATTTATCATATTTGCAAAAATTTTGATTACCATAGCTATCCTTACTTTTTTTTTATCTATCGACAATCGAGACCATAGGGATTGTTAATATAGTCTGCAGAATTTTTTTGAAGTTTCCCTCCGGATCTATAAATGCTTATTGGAAGGTAGGCAACCAAAATGACCAACTAAAAGATAAATAACAGAGTGGTTGTTAAATCTACCTAGAAATTAACAAAATCCATTAGTGATTGGGTTGTGTGAGTTATCCATCTTCCAGTAAACATTTATAATAGATTTTAAAATAATACTATTGCAGACTATTAATGTTAAGTTGATGTTTTTTTAAGTAAGTGACGTTTCGATATATGGACATTGCAGTGTAGGCACTAACCTTTGAGTGGCGGCAAGTTTTTAAAATAAAAGTTTATTTTATTAAAAATTTTATTTTTTATAATCAATAAAGAAAATTTAAATATAGTTTTTGGAAGAAATCCAGATATTAAAAATCTTGAAAATTTCAAATGTTCTTTTTCTCATTTATGGATATTCGTTTTTTTTCTCTATCCTTTACAGCCTATGATATTGATCTTTTACATATTCACCTACAAATAAATTAAAGCGCAGCTGTTATCTTTACTTTACAAAAAATATATATATATTTTTTAAATTCAAAAATACAAATAAGGACTAATTTTCCTCACATCTTACTAAATAAATAAGTAATAAAAATAATACGAGAACCGCTGCTGCTGTGTTTATTTTAGCGAATAATTGAATTAAACATTTTACTTTTAAGTAGAGCCTCGTAATTAATATTAAAAGCTTCATTAATGGCTTCCCTCTCTCTTTCGTAATTTAAAATGTAACCGCATTCGCCTCCTCTTTTCTAATCTCTGCATAATCCTTTCTTCTCCTTCATCTTCCTCTCTTTCATTTTTCTTCTTGTCTATTTTATTTCCGTCTCTCATCTAAAGAAATAAAAATATATATATACTTGAAAAGAAAGAAAATTCTCTAAAGATTTTCATATAAACAGAGAGGAGATAAATGGGACAACTGAAGTCCTCCCCCTTCATTTCCAATTCTAAATAAATAAAAGGGTTTTTTTTTTTATATTAATCAAATAAAAGAATCTGGCTACTTTTTTTACTGATAAAAAAAAACCGATTCAATTAATTAATTATGGATTTTGCGCTCTGTCAAGCTTCCATAAAATCCTACCTAATTATTATATCATTAATTTGATGATATTTATTAATATAAAATTCAAAACATTATTTTTTAAATTTGCAAGTATAAAAAAAAATGATTTTTTTTTCTATTTACTTGGGCATGTCCTCCCCTAAAATGGATAATTTTACATTTTCTCCTGACATTTCACGCGAAAATGGGTTACAATACAATTCAAAGGTCTTCTAAATTTTTTTTTGTCAATAGTGGATAAAGCCTCTTTTTCTTTTTTTTATAAAATGAATTACCCCCCATCCTATGATTGTCAAAATTTAAAGCCACAGGATTGGCGTCCCAAGTAAATAGAAAAAAAATTTTTTTCTTTAATTAATTTTATTTTTTATTCTTTCACATTAAAAAAAAAATAATGTTTTTAATTCTGGAGATGGAGCAAATATATTCATATGAAAATTTTTGATTTCAATTTTCAACGAATTTTTATGATATGATATTCCCAATTTTTTTTTTTTTTTAATTGAAAAACGACGTAAATTAATTAATGAAGAGCCTGGATAAAAGTCGAATGAGTGGAAAAATTTAAATACATAAAGACAAAATCTTTAGATCTTGAAAAAAGACCTGCAAGGGACGATTATAATAATAAATTTTTTATAAAACTACAACTTCAGCCTGCTGAGTATGTACTGACGAGAAACCCGATCTCATTCCAGGATTCAATCTTCTCCCCCCCCCCCCCTCCCTTCTATTTCCTCATCAGACGGCCAGGCAAAAAAAGAACTACTATTATTAATATTTTTTAGTTTTCTAATTTTTATTTATTTATCCTACTCATATAGTAGATATGTTAAATAAACGAAATTATATACCAAATTTTTCTTTAATTCTTTGGTATTAAAAAAAATCAATATTTTTGCCTCATATTATGACTCTATTAACTTTAATCTTAAAAATGGTAATCAAACGAAAATAATTTATTTAAAAAATATTTTAGAAAAACCCGCCCCTATATATCTTTGTGTGTCTCTCTCTCTATTATTAATGCTATAATAATTTCGCTAAAATGTCCTTTTATGTTTTATAGAGTGGATTTTAATTCATTTATTTATCTAGCCCGCGGCAATATGGCTCTATAATTATTTTATGTTTCTAAATTAAAAATTAAAAAAAAAAAAAGTCAAAGAGCAACAACAATTTTCATGATCAAAAACAATTTTTTTTTTCTTTCTATATAAATTTGCCATACATAAATATTTAAATGTGTATGTATGTGTATGTGCTGGGGTGGAATTGGGACGGCACAGGATTTATATGGCATATTGGCGTTTGGCCTCAGTGGCCCCTAGGGCATTATTAATCGTCTCGCAATATATACTGTCTCTGGCTAATACACAAAATGTTCGTAAATGTTATTGCGATTGAAACCATTTGAGCCTCTCGGTCTCCCCTCCTTCCTCTCTCTCTCTCACTTTTTTATTTTTTGCAAAAACTCAACGGATAAAATTAAATATATGATCTCGTGTATATATGGGAATATCGGCTGAAAAAAAGAGAAATAAAATAAAACAAAAAGTGAATTTTTTTTTTAAACACCTCAGAGATTTTTTATATAGATTCTCCCACCTTTTTATTTAATATCAAAATTAAAATAGTTATGCTGATACCTAAGATTAAATTATCCCACTCCATATGAAATTCATCAACAAGGAAGGACGAAAAAGGCTCTAGTCCCCAGTGGCGTACCTACAACTTTTGCCGCCCGAGGCGGTCTCCAATTTGCCGCCCTTTTTAAGCCAATGGTGGTTTAAATAAATTAATAAACATAAATATATAATTGTAATTGAGACAAACTATAGGTGGGGAACT
>JAAAKE020105265.1:0-17639 GCA_010014785.2 Anisolabis maritima
ATAATAGAAATAAATTTTTGTCGCTCAGGACGGGAAGCGAACCACTGACCTTTGGTATGTGAGGCGAAACCTTTACCACCAAGGGACAGGGCTAAAGAAAACTTACAAACATGCAACTTGTTTGAAAAATTTTTACATCCCTAAGTATTATGAATCGAAGGTTTCATGAACTTGGGGCCCCCTGAAGTCTAAAAAACATGTTTAGACAAAATATTTGGGTGAACGGTTTAACAGATTGAAACAAAATTTTATATACAAAGTCCAAAAACAATATCGACTTTTGGCAATAATCGAAGTTTGAAGTTCAAACCTGAAAAATCAAACAATTTCCTTAAATTGATATTTTAAGTTTAAATTTCAAAGGAAAGTTGCGAAAGATTGATTTTGCTTTATGATGAATATATTTTATTTTTATTCTTCAATATATATATATATATACAAACAAATAAATAAAAATACATTTCAATATCACAAAGAAGATGGATATTTTTTTTAATTAATTTTATTCATATTATTTTGATTGAAAGAAAATTTCAATCTTTAAAAAGGCGAATGTTTAGCGAGATAGAATATTAAAAAAAAAAAATACTTGTTAAAATAAAAAGTTCAATTTTATTAAAATTCATAAAATTCTTATAAAGATTTGATTATAAAGCAAAATATCTTTAAATTTCAACAACATATTAAAATCGTTTAAAAAAAATTCAAAATATTTTATTTTTCATTTTTCTTGAATTAATTTTTTTATAAAAATTTCTAGAATAAATTATTATTTGTTTATGGAATGGGCCATTCGAATTCTCGATTCTTAAAATAAGATAAGAGAACTTGATCCACTCTTAGTGCTTTTTTCGTCATTCGAATCTTAATTTTAAATAGAAGCTTTATCTTTCCTTCTTACTAATCTTTCTATGATGAGGGGCCAGTTTGTTTTTGTTGGCTGGAAGGTAGGCAACTTAAGGATCATTTGATTAAATGAAAAAAATTTACCCACCTGTCAATTTTTTCTTTAATTTGCGAGAGAAGTTGAATTAAAAAGTGAAATCAATATGTATAAATAAATAAATAAATAAATGTGTCTCTAAACGGGCAATTTCAAGCCAAATATTTTTAACAAAATAATTTGTGTTTATTTTGCTAGTGGATTTACACCAGACCACTGAATGCTTGATGGTGATCTGGTGTAGAATGTTTCAATAAAGAGCCAAGAGGCTACAAAATATTTCTTTTATTAAGTCAGAGCTAACGTTTCGGTCCGTTAATTCTAGCCTATTAGTAAAAGAAATATATTGTAGCTATTAAATAAATAAATAAATATTTCGATATAAAATATATATATATAGTATATTTAAACTTTAAATTATACAAAAATATATTTGAAATTGAAATATATATAGAAATTGAATTTTAAGTGTAATTTATTTCTTTTGACTCACAATCAAATCAGGCGACTTCAATATCTTTGGTTTTATCTTTATGAAAAAAATCTCGAAAGTTATTTCAAAAATATATTTTTTTTAAAATTTATTTTATAATTATTTTTTTTCTATCAATTTATAGAAATTACAAATAGATGATTACAAATTTCTTTATTTTTTAAATCGAAATGGTTCAATAGACATGTGTTAAAAAAAACTTCACTAGAGTAAAAGGTCAAAGAAAATGTTATTGAAGATGTCAGCGTACATAATGAGCTTTCGTCTCTTACTACTCTTGCATATTCCACCCTCAACATGAACCCTCCTAGCAGCTTTATTTGATTTTCCCTCTTAAATATGTGACTAAAAGAGAGAAAGAGGAAGGGAGGAGACAACTCCCAAGCTGAGTGGATGTATATTTATCAACACGAGAGCACTATAGAGTGAACCATTCATCATTCTATTGGGCAATGATAAGCAGTGGAATTTTAGGCTGTTCTGTCAACCTGTCAGTCAAATCTGCCCTGGGTCGTTGTCGTCCTTTGTCTGCCGCGAGCTTGCCTCCTCATTTGTCCGTCATCACGATCATGATATCCCATTAAAGATTATCAAATTGCCAAATTAATCAGTGAAAATGCATTACAACAAGGCATGAAATAAATCATAACTTGGTTAGCAAACAATTTTTTTATGTCTAGAAAAAAGTTTTTTCTAATGATTTTCGTTACTTTATTGGTAAATGCTGATAGTTCTATTGTATAATTAATGATATGGTATACTTTAAGATATAGATTACTTTAGGTTAAGTTGGCTTTAGTTTTTAATAATAATTTAAACTAATTTCCTTAATCTGTATCAAAACGAATTTTGCTGAAACACTTACATAGAGTTAAGAGATTACAATAGAAGCGATTGAGGCCAAAGCGTTCTCTATTTTCGATTCTAAACGAGGCGAAATTCTTTTCTCTTTCCTTCACTTATAATGTAAAAACTACCCTAGTTAGAATTCATTTGAAAATCTATTAGCAAAATTAATTTTTCTTAAGTACTAAGGAGCTCCTCTCCTTATTCGCTTCCTTCGTCAATCCCCGGAAAATCCTAATTCAATGTTCCCTCTCAGTATAACGATAGTTTGTAACTTTAAAAAATCTCTCGAGAGTAAAAGGTTAATCTTCGATTGCCAAAATATTTAATATTAAAATAAATTTTCCTTGTATTAATATAATATTTATAATAAAAATTGGAGTTATGGTGTTACTATAAAATTAAGGGAATAATTTTTTTTTATTGTACATATAATTATTTTACTTAAAAAAGAATACAACAAAATCTCAATAAAAACCCAAATAAAGACTGTTCATCCGTATTGGATTCTCTGTAACAATTCTTCTCCCTCTTTTTCATTCGTTTTCTCAGTTGATCGCTGGCTTCATGTTTTTAACACCTCTCTACTGTCCTCATTCTCTAATTTCTTCAGAATAAATACCGTGTCTTTTCTATTCTCCAGGGTGCTGTCCACCAGGGTAACAATGCATTTCTTTGAATCTCCATCGCTTGATGTCGTATTCTTTCTTCAAACCATCATTCCAACCTCATACTCCATCCCTTTCCCATGGTTCTCTTGAACTCTTCTGTATATCCTGGTATTATATTAGGTCTACCGGAAAATTTTATCCGATATTGTCATTTCAAGTTTCAATATGTATATACATGTTAATTTCAGATATATGGCTGTCTCTCTTTATCATTGCATTTATACACATGTGCTCTTCTAAATTAACTGCAACAAAGATGTCTCATGTCAACATGTAAACATGGTTACCGATAAAATTCATTTCGACACTGTATTTTGTACGAATTCCAACAAGAAAGAAATGCTTGTTGAAATTTAGTTAAAGTTTTTGGTGAAGATGCAGTTTCTGAAAGATCGTGCAGATGGTTCGGAAAATTTGAAGCAAGTGATATCGACCTTAATGATAAATCATGCTCTGGGCGGTCATCTATGATCAATGACGATATTGTCAAGATATTGTCAAGACCATGATAGAGCAAGATCCTTTTTTGACAACATTGCGGAAAAGCTTAACTCAGCTCAACAAACCATTTCGAACCAAATTCGGAAACTAGGTTTGGTCTATAAATATGGATGCTTGAGTTGAGTGAGAAAAATGTTAATGTTCGAGTCGTCACATGCACATCTCTGCTTGTTCGGAACTGAATGATAACTGGTGATGAAAAATGGATTACCTTACGAAAACATCGTAAGAAAAAGAGCATACTGTGAGCCCGGACAACCTGCCTCCTTGAGCTTGAGCTTGAGCCTTAATATGAGAATGCTGTGTATACGATGGGACGTTCAATACACCAATACTTTTGAGACCTATCTAAAAGCTCAATTGGGAGAGATACTGACAGCAAATGGATGATTTAAACAAAGTACTCAAAGAAAAGAGGCCGGCGATGTTCAATAGGAACAATACTGCATCATGATAATGCCAGACCACATGCAGCTTTGGCGCTCATAAGAAAATCGCAGAGCTATCGCATCCACCATATTCCCTAGACCTAACATCTCCCGATTATCACTTGTTTCTCTCCTTGCAAAATTTTTTGGAGAAAAAAAATTCAAAAATGAAGCAGATGTCAGTCAAATACTACTTCCACTAATTAAAGCTACTTTGAGTAATAATCATCATGTGGACATTAGAAATTTGTTTCCTATAATCATTAGAGCGGTTATTTTTTCTAATTCCTAAACTAAACACTATCCCATAGCTTTCCCAACTCTACACCGTCCTTTTGTATGGCCAAGCTTTTCTTCAATTGATAATGCTATTGGAAGTGAAATTTGATCTATCCAACAATGACTTTCTAATGACTTTGCCAATTCACATGATAAAAAATTATCTGTATCACCTGTACCTATCATAGTCCAACCCTGTTTTCTTTCAATCAACGCCTCCACACAAATTCCTTTACTTGACATTTTCTTTTAGGATAATAAAGCAAATGAGCAGAAGTTAAATATTCCCTGAGAGGCCTCCCTCCCTTCAAAATCTCTCATTTGGAGTTTTCCTTCACGACATAATCCGTCACCCGATCAATGTTCCAGCTGATGACATCTACAGTAAAAATTGATGGATTTCTTCTTATCTTCTTTCATTCTTTTCTTCCTTCCCTTAATCATATCTTCAATCTCCAATTCTTTCTCTACTTTCCTTTCTATATTTACTAATTCACATGGGATTTTTATCGAGTCCTGGAATAACCTAATTTTTATCTCTGGTCGTAACATTTTTATAATTAACTGAATTACCTTCTCAATTCTCTCACCTTTTATAATTCTCCTTTAAAAAGCTTTCTCAAGATAAAGGGTCAACTTGGAATCCTTCGTAGCCTTAAGATGAGAACCCAAAAAGTTCAATATGAAACTCTTCCAAATATTTTTCCATTCCCTGAAGCCAGCCTCTCGCCTCTTTAACATATAATAGTCCAATCTGTTATATTTATTTTCCCCATGTGAAGTATACCTTCAACTTTATTTAGGAACTTCCTGGGATCTTCCGTAAAATTTCTGTTAATTCTGGGAGAATTTAGTCTAACGATAATCCTCTGAAATCTGAATTATCTCTCAACGCCATCTCTCCTCCTTTATCATTTGCTACTTCTACTTCTTTCTTTACCTATTTTTTAATTTCATTTTTCTCACTCTCATTTTTTTTATTCCTCTTTATTTTCCAGCATCTTCTTTATGCAAACAGCATTTTCTTTTACCACTATAGTTAAATTCTCTAATTTTTCTTTTACAGACGACGAGTGATCACATACCTTACATACTCTTATTTCCTATACATTCCATGTGATACCAATTCTTGCATTCCCATCACAATGTATCCTATCTATTGTTTCTTTTGTCGGACTCTTATATGTTTTTGGTATGCAGACTGTATCTTGCATTGGGCGCCATTTATTAGAGTAAATTTTCTTTTTAAGTCTTTTTCGGCATCTGAGACCAACAGTAAAATTAAAGAGAATTTTTTTAGATAAAATTATTTATCTTACTCAAAAAAAGAATACATCAGAATTCCAATAAAAACAAAAATTGACTCCACGGTCCATTGGATTCTCTGTGATAATGGATGGAAAAAAAAAGCAAAAAAGTCTTTAAAAAATTGCAATATTATTAGAGAAAAATTAACATATATATTTCATTTATGAAATTTAATTAAGAAAAATTTCCATCATAAAAATATTTAGAGAATAATTTAAAAAGCCTATTATATATTTATATTATTCTAGTATATTTCTACCACAAAAAATTTTTTGTTGATTAATTCATTTTCTTTTGTCCAAAATTAGGAAGAATCAGCATTCTAAAGCATAATAAAAAAAAAAGCTGTCTTAATTTTATTATTTAACAAAGCAATTTTCTCAAGCGAAAAAATCGTTACCAAATTTGCTTTGTTAAAATATTTGTTAACTTTTTGAATTCTTTTTAAGGAAATATAATAAAAAGATTTAATAAAATTCTTATGTATATTAATATGATTATTAATAATCTATCAAACGAATTATTATAAAAATAACAAAAAAAAAAAAAAAAAAAAAAATTCACACAAATTCAAATTTGCGACCAAATATAAATGCTAATTCAATTTGAATGGCCTTTGATTGATTCAACTTGGGCTTCAATATGATGATAACATATAGTTAGTAAATCATAAAGCTGATCAATTTTACTCAACCACAAAAAATTCCATCAAATTTAATTTGATTTTTTAAAAATCTTATTTCTCTCTTAATCTCTAGAGTAGTAGGGATGTTAGAAAGAATTGTGTTATATACTTGGTAGGCTTTTTCAGATGAATCTGAATATCTTGGCCACCATTTTTTAACATATGACCTTCCATTCTTTGAAAGATTAGAGGGAAAAACGTATATTTTGCATACTTGAGAAAAACGGAAATTATAATGAGGACCAAATTTTTTTCTTTTTAAAGAAAAATAAGAAATAAAGGAAAAAATTTATCGAACAATTAAAAGTTTAATAATAAATTAAAAGATGAAGAAAAAGAAACTTAGAATTTCCGCTTGAAGAGAAAAGATTTTGCGATAAAGAAATATGAAGAAATTGCTTGAGTGACCACAGTTTAAAGTTGGCAAGGAAATAGATTTTCAGATGGATTAGCTGGTTTTTTTTTATTTAACTTTTTTTTTTTATTATAAAAGTGTTTTAAGAGCTTAATTAATTTAGCAAAAATTTAAGAGAATTTTCATTATAAGGCTTATTCAATATATTTAGAAATTTTTCTTTCTCAATTTTTTTTTATAATAGTAAAATTTAAAAAGTTTTGTAAATTGATAAAAAAAAATTTAAATATTTTATTCCAATTATGTTTTCGTTTTTATCTATCTTTTTTAATATTCTATAATCTTTTCACAAGGAAATGGGCCCACTTCATTACTTATATTGCTTTAAAAATAATTTAGAAAAAAATTCTAATTTAATTTTAATTTTAAAATAATTTAATGGTTATTTATGTCCACCAAATAAATAAAATATATATTTTAGGTCTTGTGACAAAATATAAAAAAATTTTAGTAATATATTTTATTAAGCTTAGAAAAAGCAATTCATGCCATAAGCAAATAAACCTCTTTATAAAAAATTAGTAATAAGCAAGTATTATCGAAGATGTTATGATGGTAAAAAGAAGAAAGAGAAGAAAAAGATAAAAGAAAAAAATGAATAGGTAAAAGAGGAAAAGAAAAGAAGAAATAGAACTTACAGAGAGTGAAGATGGAGTCTGGACCGGCATCGTCGCAACAGATCAGGCAACACAACATCGAAATGGTCTTGTTTGGAGTTAGAGGGTTTGGTACCTGTGAGCAGGTTCCACCTGCAGCACCTGCAGGTGCTCAAAACTTCGAGGGTCAGCTCGTTTGAAATGGCGCCGCTCAAGGCGCTCAATTCAAAATCCGCCGATTAAATATTAGATTGTTTTCTTGTATAATAATGAGCCAAATCAAGAAGTAAGCCGATAAAAACTCTTTGAGTCATTATTAAAATTTAGAAGCCAAAGTTGTTCGTGTATATATCAAGTATTTTTTATCAATTTGATGGAAAGTATTTTTCTCATTTATCTGCGTGTTTATTTTTTTAACGCTGGATATGTATTTATCTGTAAAACAAAATGTTTATCAAGAGTGGATTTAATATAGAAAAATATGAAAAAAATATCATTCCATAATAAAAATGAATATTTGAAACGTGTATTGATAAATGCACTACTAATTATTAATAGAATTAAAAAAATAGAAATTATTTTATGTTTTTATTAACCGTCGCATGCTAGATAAGATCAAAATTTTTTTATTAAAATAATAAGCCGTAAAAATATACAAACAAGCGGACGATGTGCATTATTATCTTAAGAGGAAGTTAAAAAAAAATTGTTTTGGAATATTTGTGACAAATTATTATTAGAAATGGGATTACAATGGAGGAAGGAGCAGGCAGCCAGCTATGACCCTCTACGATATTAAAACTTTCAATTTCGAGACGTTTCGGCTTTAATTTAATAATGCTATCATTCTCTTAATTTAATAATTTCATCATCAGTCCATTTAGACAGTAATTATTCAATTAAAGCCGAAACGTCTCGAATTTGAGAGTTTTAATATCGTAGAGGGTCACAGCTGGCTGCCTGCTCCTTCCTCCATTGTTAAATACAACAGCCACCTTACTTCTTCACATAGATTGGATTAACAGTCTATGTTGGAATCTTAAGGTAATTAGTTAATTATAATTGCCTTGATTAAGAATGATAAATAAATTATATTTTCTACTAAATTCTTCATATCCAATAAATATTCAAGGTAAATGTAGCAATGTTTCGTGATAATATAAAATAATGTTTATTACAGTTATAAACAGGGAAAATAGAATCGCATTTAATGTAATATAATAAGAAATATTATCTCTTTAATTAAAAAATAAATAAATAAAATATAGTGGAAAGCTGTTAGGAGACGTCATATTTCCACCAAGTTTTTTTTAATCCTTAAAAAAAAAACAGAGTCTGATTAGAGCTCTTTTATGAGATCAGAAAAGCGATACAAATATGATTGAATTATTATACGAATAGCCAGAAGAAAAAGGCTAAGAAAATTCTTATGTTGACTAGCAAAATTAAGTAATATAAGGTGCCCCCCATTTGAATACCAATTGATATAAATAAATATGCTTGGATTATTATATGTATCGCAATTAATATATATATTGTATATCATTTAAAGTCGGCCTCAGATGTCGAAAAGACTTAAAAAAAATGTACAGATATCCGAGAAGGTCTCATTTTCTTCTTCTTCTCTTCTAAAATATAATTGAAATCATTTTTTAAAACCAAATCTTTATCTTATGACATTTTTAATCATAATTTCACCCATCAGTCTTTAAAAATGAAAATATAACTAAATTCTTCATTCTAAAAATCTATCTACAATTGATTTTTGAACGTCAATTAAATATTAATAATATATTATCCTATCTCTGCTATTTTGCTCTTTATCATTCCATCATTTTCTAGTGAAAACATAACTAAATGTTTAAAAATTTAATGCGTTGTTCTATCACCTCATTCAAAGGGTTGTATAATGGAAGTTTATTTTTGGGGGCTTTCATTCCCTATACTTTAGAAACTAAGAGGTTATCTTATCAATAGTCAATGATTTGTGGTATGTAATGCTCAAATTATTTAAGTGGAATGCGATCAATTGCTAGAGATGCAATCTATAATCGCATTGCGGATCTAACCAAGGAAATTGAACCAAATATGCTTAGTATTCAACAAGGATCAGAAGTTCACTTAACAAGTGAACACATATACATACACAATTATTTCAATTTATAATTCATATAATCTTATAATTAATAAAAATTTTTCCTGAGAATGATAATTGAATTTTTCACATTTGAAACCCAAAGAAAACCGAACAAATTCTCAAGCCAAATGACAAACACTTTACAAAATCTTGAGAGGAAGTGGGAAAAACGTGCTCAGAACTCTTTAAAGATGACAACTTAACTTATCTCTTTTTGTAATAAATCTCTTAAAATATTTTTTCTTATTTGTTATATCTCATTTGATTCATGTATAAAAGAGATAATTAAAATAAAAAAATGATCACTTCATCATTTTATTATTATAAATATTAAATATTAAAAAAAAAATAAACATTATAAAATTTTACTTTGAATAGGAAGGAGGAGGAAGAGATGGACTGTTAACTCTCCCACGGTAATCTATTAACAATAGTATATATTTACATACTTATAGATTGACCGGTCTTGTCATTCCAGAAACAATCCATAGGCCAAAAAATATCCCAACAGACTCCTTTGAGCCAATTAAAGCCTCTTCACGAGCTTTTTTGCTTCTAAGTGAGGAGGAAGATCACGCCCATGACTCTCACCTTAAAATTCCAAAAGAGGATGTACTTTACATGTAATGTAACTAATGCCAAGATTAAATCGAATAAAAATACAAAAATTGTTTACCCATTAAAATTTTTTAAATAAATACTTTATTTTATGAAACATTTTGTTTAGAGGAGCATATATTCTAATTGGATGTAAACATATAGAGCCATCAGCTTCAGCCTTCGACTCTCAAAACCATGAATTTCCCTTGAGTAATTAATTATCTTTTGAGCTACTATATATTTAGAAAATGTATTATAAGATAAACGCAGAGGTAAGGCTTATCCTTAAAAGGAGAGTTCATTTAAAATGGAAATTAACATAGACAAATAATTTATTGTATTTATTAATTTTTTATATTCAGAGTTTAAATGTGTGTTACTTATGGATAAAACAAATCCCTCTATAAAAGGTTTATTAAATAAATATATAAAAAAATTTACGCCAAAAAATGATTTAGGATATTTGCAATTTGAGCTTTTAAAAATTGAATTAAAAATTAACTCTGACCTCTCTGGGAGTTGATGTGGTTAACAGTCAATTAAGCACTCTGAGTTCAGGGCAGGGCAGAAGCGAAGGAGACCTGGTTAAAACCAATATCCGATAGTAATTAATTATTACCATGAAAAATAAAAACACCCCAAAATTTTTTTTTGATGATTAAAAAAGAACTTAAAAAATTCAAAAGAAATGTCAAAACACTTAATTTTAAAACAATGATAAATAATAAAGATATTCCCTCTGGGGCTTCTTTGAAGAAATTAATTTATTCATTTCATCAATATTTAATAAATAAATTAAATTAAAAATTAGAAATTGTCTTCCTTACATAAAGACTTCTTAATTAGATCGACTTGACTTAAAAATAAAAGGTCTATTTATATTCCTAAAAATCAAAAAGGTCGCATTGTTTATAACTTGTGACAATTGGCAAAATTTTTGACCTTATTACCCAAACTCGCTTGAGTTAACAAATTTTATCCAACAAAGAAATCAAAACGAGAAAATTAGATCTATTTTTTTTTTTTTTTAACGAAAATGTCAAATTTTGTTGATATTTTTAGCCATCAGATGTCCAAAAGGCTTTAAAAAATATGCTCCTGACATTGCCATGTGTTGAAATTTGTTTAAAATCCAATAAATTTCAAAAGTCTGTCAAACATAGAGCTACTAAAGAGAAGCTTATAATTTTGTAAGAAATCAAATTGACATTTAAAAAATATATACTTAAATAAAGTTATATGAATTCATTTTTGATAAGAAATCCAAATTTCAATATCGTTATATCATTTCGTTATAAAATATAAATAATATAATAAATTTAGTATTCCTTGTCCTTTTGTTATAAAGAAAAAATGATCGTTTCTTTTATGGATAATACTTATAATGGATTAAATTTACAAGTCCTAAATGAGGCCTTTAGGTTGTCTAAATTTGAGGATATTGACTTAATCTAATATTATTTTGAAACCCTTATATTTCTCCCAAAGAAGGGTTTTATAACAAGGATTGTTAGAGCAGAGAAAGCCAATTTAGAGAAACATGCGATGATAATGGTCGTATTTTTTTCGCCTTTTTTTTCGTATAATATATTGAATAAATATTTCCATTCCCTTTTTCAAATATTAAAGGAATATATATATATTGAATTAATTATTTTAATATAAAATATACATATCATACATTATATAATGAATACAAAAAAAAAATATAGGTGAGGCAGACAGCTGAAGATTTATAAGTAGTAAGATTAAAAAAAAAAAAGCTAGTATTATTTCTTTTATTTAACGTTTTTCCTTTTCTTCTTTTCTTAAAATAACTTTAAATTCTCTTATTTATTTAAAATTACTTTTGTTTCTGATTTCTTCATCAGGACCAAATTCTGTCAACTAAAATAATTATAGTACAAAGTTATAAATTTTTTTGATCTATCATTCTACCTCTCTACCAAAAGAATTAGAAAGCTGTACAAAAATTTTTGAGTTTGTTTCAACGAATATCTGATTTGACTCCCTTTGAATTTCAAAAAACGATTTCGTAATTTATTTCTCCCGCGATACATGTCGTAATTAGGGACCGATTTTGAAGACTTTCTTTATATTCATTTTAACCTCCTTTAGTGCTTTTAGTTTTTGAGATCAATCAGACTTATGTGAATAATTATTCATTATCATTGATACTTTATTCATATTTTATATTATTAAGCTTAAAAACTATTCAGTTCGATTGAATCAATTGCAACTATAATGAATTTTTCTATTTTTCCGACCTAAACACATTATCTTCTCTAGCTCATTATTTAGCTATGAAATTTTGTAATTTTTTTTTGACATAATGACGTGAAGGAAAATGTTTTTTTTTTAACCATTACATTTTATTAATAACTAGCTGACCCGACAATGCTTCGCTATTGCTAGATAAAGAACATTAAGAACCTTCAAAACATTAAAAAACTGAACATTACGGAAATTCACAAAATTTATATATATATATACCAGTATATATATATAGATTATCTTTCCTGACCTTACGATTATTTAAGTTAAATAGGTTATGTTGTTTATATAAATAAATATATTTTTAATAATTGCATTCAGTTTCAAAGTTTATGATTATTTTTAAGTCTCTCGGCATCTGAAGCCATATATGGACTTTTAATTTATCATTAGATACATGTTATCCAGGCATATTTATTTATACTAATTGGTATCCAATTGGTTTAAATAAATTTTCATCGGATTGCCTGGGATCCGAACTCATATCCCTTGGCTTCTAAAATTATCAATATTGACAATGTTATATTTCTAAACTCTCAGTTCCCTCTATATTGATGTATGTTTATTATATATTTTATTTTCGTTTTTTGAAATAAATCCGTTTTTATTTAACAGATTGTTATGAAAATTAGTTCAAACCTGAAGACAGACGTCTTAATTATTATCTCCGAGTTTCATAATATTTGGCCCAGCGGTTGCACGATAAATATTGGGGCTCTCTGCTGAGTGATTCGCTTAAAATTTTAATATCTTCTTAGACACTCCTAGAATTATAAACTTGTTATTTTTCATCCTTTCCCGATAAATGGTTCCAGAGATATAAACCAAAATAAAAGCTACACACTCAGATACATATACACATAGGCAGATATTTTTGGGGTTCTTTTGACTTGAAACGTAAAGAAATTTTATATAATTGCGGTTTAAATTTTTCATGATCATAATAATATAACCCTTATTATTATATAATTAATACTATAATATATATATATATATATAGTGATGTAAAGTTTTACTGAAATTAAGGGTATTATTTATTCTGATACTGAGCTTAATTAAGTAAATAATAAATACTTAATATAATTTAAAGGATTTATTGATAAAATAAATTTTCTAGATATTTGTTTTTATTAATGATGGCATTAATGTAAAGGGTTACAAAAACTTTATCTTAATATATTTTTGTTCAATAATGTTTTAATAGAGCCACAAAAAGATATAAGCCCACTTACAAAGAGAGAGTGGAATCATCATTTAATTTAATAATGAATAAAACAACTTCATGAGTAAAAAGAAGAAAATTTTCCTTTCTTCCTGTTATGTATATGTCTAGGTTAATTAAATAATGTATAGGTAGTTATGTTTTGCTAGATAGATTCAAAATCTTTTTCGAATGCTTAGTCTTATATATATATATATCTACTATTGTGTACGGGCTGAGAAAAGAAAAACCCGCCACCTTTCTCACCTTCACTCTTCATCACTTTACTCGGCATGCATTTCTCCGAGCCCTTTCACAATTAATCCTCCCGGCATTACCTCACTTGTAGTCTATCTACTATTATTACACCAACTAATCTTGTATATATGTATGTATGTATGTAAATTTTATCTCTAAAACGGCTCTAAAGACTTTGATTAAATTTGGTGTATTTATTAATTCGAGTGAGAGGAATCAATTGCTAATCTTCTTTGGAAAAATATATATAGGGTGTTTTGCTAGAGCCTATTTTTACGACCCTATCTTTACGTCTTATGTTTAATTGTTCTAACTTTAGGCTCTAATAGTGACTCTTGTTAAAAAAATCCGAGCGACGTTTGGTCCAGACACTAGAGATTATAATATTATTATGAATGAATAAAATAATTTATTAATCTTTTATATTAAACTAGCCATAAGACCCGCTTTAGTAAAGCTAAATAAATATTAATTTGTTTTCATTAAAAAAAAAAAAAGTAAAAAAAATAGAGAAATCCACATTCAAAAAATTAGAATAGAATGGGGTTCCCACTCACTTAAAATTATTATTATTAGATGTGTTAGTGCCTCCCAAAAGTTAAACATCTAGTATATTAGTAAGTTTCTTCCAAAAGCAATTTCCAACCATTTGAAACAATCAAAGTCATGCACAGAATGTTTTTTTTTCTTTAGCTAATAATAATGTTCATAGAGTTGAAAATTACTTTTATAAACCTATAAATTGATAAAACTGTTTTAGTTATCCCAGAGCTTAACGCTCATTATCAACATATGGAACTGCAAAATGACAATTCTCTGATAATATTGCGAAAACATATTTTTCGGACTCAGAGAATATCTAAACACTTTCGCATAATTTTTTTCATCAATACAAAAATTAGCTGTTCAATGTTAGCTAGTTTTAATCATCAAGAATGTAATATATATTATCACTTGGTTATTTTGTTCAGAAATATATGATTTATTAAATTTTGTTTTAGTTATAGAAAATCGTTCTAAACGAAATTCTATTTTCTCAATAACCTTTTATAAACCTCAGAGACAGAGAACCATTTCGCCCTTGATTTCTTTTTGAACGAGTGAATTTACCGACACGTCGGCTTTAATTCACTGCCTGAGGCTAGTGTCAAATCAGTTTTGTTTTGTCTCCAGGCCCTGAGGGTAAATGGTCAAGTGTCAGGTCGATGCCAAGCCCAAGCTAAATTAACCATCCCCTCTTTTAGGGACGATCTAGTTTGAAAAATAATTATGCAATGTTAACTTTAAAAAAACAAGTGGGAAGAGTTCAGCTTCCGTTCGGTGTTTTATTCAATTAATTTTCTGGTAAAAGGTTTTTTGATATGATTTTTAATAAATTATAATAAATATAAATAATTTATGGTATTTATGTATAATCGAATTAATTTAATTTTAATTGAACGCATGACAAACAGAAATAAGCAAAATTAAAAAAACAAACATCACCATGCCTGATTCGAGGTAAAGCAATAAATAAATTAGTTCATATGAAAACTAGGAATATATGAATCTCTTAAATTTAGGATTAAATTTCATTATAATATCGTTTTAAATAAACTAATTTGTATGAATACTAAGCGTATTGTTTACAAATAAAAATTTTTTTCTCCGGAAAGTTGCCTCTAAGTTATATATCAATCAAAATTATTTTTTAATTATATTCGATGCAAAGATATTATGTATAAAATTTTGTTTAACTCAATCAAGAAAGAAAGAACCAAGAAGAGGAATTAAA
Organism: Anisolabis maritima; assembly: GCA_010014785.2. Classification (NCBI taxonomy): domain Eukaryota; kingdom Metazoa; phylum Arthropoda; class Insecta; order Dermaptera; family Anisolabididae; genus Anisolabis; species Anisolabis maritima. The sequence goes on from JAAAKE020105265.1 coordinate 15,410, forward strand.
AAAGGCATAGAACAAGAACTCCAGATGCATTGGGAAAGAGTCGATAGATCGAGATATTTTCCTCATTACAAGTTAATAAAAAAGATTTAGGGCCGGAAAAGTGTTTGACAAGAAATGATATAGAATAATGGAAAAGTAGAATATGGGCGCGGGGAAGATGCGGCAACATCTATGAGCAGCTAAGGAAGTAAGAAGTGAAGAAAAAGGAAGAAAGAGAACGAAACGGAAAATAAAATAAAATAAATAAAAGTTAAATAGTTATGTATTACAAGTTATATTCGGATATAATGAATTTGTTTTTTATTTTTTGTTGTCATTCGTTATAAAAGAGAAAAAAGAAAAAATGTAAATACAAAATATGTTTAGCCTGAAGACTAAAAAGGCAAAATTATTGGAATCAATAAATAAATAATATAATATCGTTTAAAATAAACTAATTTTTATGAATACGATACTAGGCGTATTCGTTTTCAAATAAAAATTTTTTTCTCTGAGAAACTTGCTTCTAACAGTTATTTATCAATCAAAATTACTTTTTAATTTTATTCGATGCAAAGATATTATGTATAAAATTTTGTTCAACTCTAACAATCCTATCATTTCATTGGATTATCCACTAGTTTGGTCAATTCATTCTTAAATACTCTGACATTTTTAATGGTTTTTTAATTTTGTAAGTGAATTATTTTCTAAGTTTTTTTTTTATTAAAACCCTATTTTTTTTCATTGAATAATGATTATATTTTTAATTTGTAACGAAATTTTTGACTTCTTCCACTCGTGACTCCATAGAGTAGATAATTTATTTGACCTGCTCCTTAATAACCTTTCATTAGTGTACACGCATGTCATTTGGTGGCCTATATTCCAGAATAGAACAACGAACTTATTTTTTGCAATCCACCACATATTTATTTATTTATTTTAATACTAAATAACATTATCTCCCTTTTATATATTATTACGACTATACGATTTCTAATTTATTCTTGCGATGTTAGATTGTTTCCTAAAATTATATACTGAGAAAAAAACGAGAAGTAATGTTGTTGGAAAAATATATTATTATAACTTTTGGTTGCTTTTGAGAATCTGATTTCTCATAAATATCTCTTGATAACACCCTATTTTTTTTTATCATATATTATATATATATATATTTTTTTGCTTCAATCAGGATGAATATAAATTATAAATTAATATTGGTAGTTAATGTTTTGGTAGCAGTGGCCTTCTTTCTAAAGACCAAATATTGTTACCTAGCTAAATTTTTATAATATAATATCAAATAATGCGTGTTCTATAAAAATATTTTATCTTCGTCACTATTCCGTGATGCGGGGTCGGTACTTCTAATGGTCCTCTTCCAACTCTCCCTGTCTCCGACAGGCCAAGCTTTCCCTCCTTTTGACTCGAAGAAGCCAAGTTAACTTTGGTGGTTCTCTACCTTATTGTCCGAGGAGCTTCAAAGTCTAATTAAATGGTAGCTTTTAAGATAAAGTTTTGGAGGAATTTTGATATTTATCTCCTTTATATTTTTTGCTTCGCTGAACACTCATTTAAACTATCTCACTTCGAATTTAGGGAAAAAAGTTATAAACAAACTCAAAAACAATTCATTTTGTGTAATAGCCGACTATGTACAAAAATAAGCTGGATAAAATTTCATATAATTCATATATTTAAGGCTTTTTTTTAAATTCAAGTTTCAGGCTCAAAAAATTATGGTTATGTTGCCCATCCCCTCCCTTTCTGACTCTCTGAGTAATCCACTTTAGTGCTACTAATTAACTGTTTATTTGATGAAAACACTGAGCCCACTATTTCCCTGACACACCAAAACATTAGATAACATAAAAAAGGTAATATTTCGAAATTTTATCTCTTTTACCAGGAAGCCTTTCATAAAAATAGTATTATTATTTTTTAGAGGAGAAAATTTTATACATTTTTTTTCCAAACATAATAGTTTTTTACTTTACTTATTTTACTTTTATTTGGTCCGATCAATTATAATATGTTAATGCAAGTAATCATAAAAATAAAACATCTTTTTAATGATAATATACGGAAAGTGTAGATTTTAACAATTTTTGCTCTTGAAGAAGAATGCGATTGGTGCCCGAAACGTCAAAAATAGAAATTTATTTATTTATTCATTCTTTCTTCTCTAGTGTTGGTTTTTAAGGGCTATTAATTTCTTCTATCTCCTTTACTAATATACTTAAAT
>JAAAKE020105276.1:0-12143 GCA_010014785.2 Anisolabis maritima
ATATATTTTATGATACAATGATCCAGGCATATTTATTTACATCAATTGGTATCCAATTGATTTAAATAAATTTTCATCAAATTTAAAATTTTTTAAAATAAAATTGTCCAAATCAAATTAAAATTTTTTTAGTCTTTTTCGGCATCTGAGGTCATTTAGACTCCATCCATATTTATTTAAATGATTTGGTAGCTAATATAATTTAAATGAATTTTTATCGCTCAGGCGATCCACTGACCTTTGGTCATGGGACAGGGAAATCAAATTAGTTAAAAGATTAAAATAAAGTGCTAGAAGGTGTCATATATAAATGGACAAAAACTAAATCATAGAAAGTTTTTTTTTTAATCTTTGATTTGCCCTAATATAAAATGTCCAAAAAATAGTCTATATTTTAAAAATAAACATTAATTAAAATGAGAATAAAATGCACAATCTTACTATTACTCTCTTTCTACTATCCAAGGTGCGTCAAATAACCAGGTGATCATGCTCTAAAAATCTTTTAGTAATTAATTATTTAACAAGCATTTCCTTCATCAAGGGCGACATGAATGCGCAATCAAGCAATTTTCTCTCTTTTTTTAACCAGAATAAAATTTATTTGATTAAATAATTTATCTATACTATATTAAGCTGGCTAACAATATACGCGTATCTTGTGTTGGTCAATTTGCCCCAAAAAGAAATATAAAATAAAATTTTAGTAGATTATATGTATGTGCTTCATTTTATAATATTAAATATTTAAATGAGTCGAATATTACCGACCTATTCTTAGAGGAGAAAGGTATTGTAATCGTAACAAAAGTGATATTTTGAGATTTTGATGGATTAATTATCTTAAAAAAATTATTTTGTCTATTTGTTTGTCGACAAGTTTTCTCATACATTCACTTGATAATTTAAATTTAAAATATAGATTTAAGATTAAGTGAAATGGAGTCAGCCAAAAGGAGGAAGTTTTATTTTGGCGTCGACATTACGAACGCCAATCACATTTTTCATAATATTTTATTAAGAACAGAGGCGTAGCCTGGATTTTTGTTTGGGGAAGGGGGATTCAAAATTTATTTTGTTTAGAATTTGTTTTCCAGTTTTTGTATTTTGTTAGTAATTGTATTTTGTCTTTTTTATTTTTACCATTGATGATATTAAAATAATTTGCTAAGAAGGCCACAATGAAGGAATGCCTAAAACATTATATATTTTTTAAATTTAAATTTTACCTTAAGCCCCCATATAAAATGTTTTACAAATATTAACAGCAGCGATAGATACATTTTTTAACTGGTTAGACAAAAAATAATTAACCAATTAATCATTTAAAATTGACTAATTATTCCTTTAAAAAGAATTAACCGCCTAAGAAAATTTTATCTTTCTCAAAATTCTGTGTTTGCCCTTCTAATAAATCGGGAGTCCTCCCCTCGACTTTCTCGTATACAAATATATAGGCGTTAAAACGATTTTTAGAAAAACTTTTCAGGTAAAGTACCACTTCCGGTTGCTGGAACCATGGTCTTTGATATTGATATAAAGTATTTATACCACATTTTACGCGTGATACAAGTCATATTTTAGTTATCGCGATTTTTAGAAAAACGTTTCATGTCAAGTACCTCTTCCAGTTGCGGAAAATAGCCCAAAAGTTGATAGAGATCTATGATTTTGCAGTGATGCACGTATGTAAAATTTGGTTGATCTACATTAAAGTGTGCTCGAGCTATCGTGTTAACGAACAAATACATAGGCATAATTCCAAAAATAGTATTTTTGGACTCAGGGATATCCAAAAGGTCAAGAACAATCAAAATTTCGCCATCGAATTTTTGGACGATTATTATACTTTCCCTATACTAGGTATACGAGAAAGTAAAAATTACTTATCAATTTTTTTCCTACTTACAAAAGGTTGAGAATCGCTCCTCTAAAGTGATGAAATTTTTATTTCATTCATTTTTTTATTATTCGGTTAACCGATTAATTGTTTAGTACGACACTTAAAAAAATGTTGCCTAATCATTTTTAAAGATGTAGCCAAACAAACACTTACTGGCAATGTAAACGTTAAGGGAGAGGGGATCTCCAAATTACAAAAAAAATTTATTTATATTTTTTTTTTATAAATTCCTACATTTCTATTTAATTTACTAAATTTATTATTCATTTTTCATGAAGAGAAGAATTCTTCTCTTTCCTGTTTATTTTATTTTATATATATATATATTTTTATTAATAAATATTTATTAATGACAATTTTTTAAAATTAATAATATTGATTAAAAAAAAGAGAAAATAATTAAATTTTTTTTAACATTTTAACGTTAATTAGTTAATGGGTTCCCTCTCTGCAGATGAATGGAGCATGGAAAGTACCATCAGTGCACTCTCCTCCCCACCTAAACCTCTCCTCTTCCTTTCTCTCTCCATTGACTTTGAAGGTTCCGAATCACTCCCAAGTGTAAACAACTTTCTTCTTCTTAGAATAACACTTAGGGCTTATTTAACTAATCTATAATCAGGGCTCTTTGTCATCTAGGCCTGAATCAATCACCAAAACCAAAATATCATGCACACACTGTAAATTTATTCTTTTTTTTTTACTTAAATTTGATTTAATTTTTAACTTTTACAAATTTCTATTCAAAGTAATACTTCAATGATCGTACTCCAGGCCTTCATTTCTATCGACCCCACCTCTCAAGGGTACTACTTATATTAGAATAGAATCTACACTCAGGGGCTCACGTTTGGCGACTACGTGTTACTGAGCTAAGACTAGCATTTTTATATGCCAGTCTCCTCTCTTTAAAAAAAAAAATTTATTTTATAAACTGTACAATTCAGTAAAATAAAATAAAAACGAAACGTAAATGAATAACAATTTCACAATTTAAATTTTCTTACTTTTTTTTTCTTTTGCAAGTCCTCTATTATATCGTCATTATTAATATTATAGACAAAATAGTTTTCTATACACAAAATTACCAAATTTCATAACAGTTCTTGTATATAAATCTTAAAAAAAATTTTAATTTTGAAAATCATCTTTCGTTACTTGCTACACTTATTGGCAAAGAAAAAAAAATTCTTAGACAAATAGAAGTATTCGGAAATATTTTAGTTAAATTATTTTTATGAATGTGATTCACTAGTACCCAAGGGATAATTTAATATTTTAGATAATTAATACAAAAAAAAAAAATGCGTGTGATATACTTATTGCTGAGATATTATAAAGTAGGTTCTATTAATTATAATCAAAATAAGTGTTTCGTTTATAACAAGAATTTTATTTGGATTCGTCTGTATTCTACAATAGCATTCACGATATTAATCCCTTTTTGAACTTAAAAATTATTCTTTTTTTTTAATTATCTGTGTTATTTGATTACTTGATCTGAACATCGTTTTATTTGATTAAAAAAACATATAGATAAATATATTATTATTATTTTATTATTAATTATATTTCATTAAAACTTTTTTATTATATAATACTCATGTTAGATTTTTTATTTAATTTTAAATTAATAAAGTAAAATGTTGCCCCTCAAAATAGACGGCTGCCTCACCGCCTTATGAATCTCGCCAGCACTGACTATGGGGCTCATAAAACGGAAGGTTGTTTTTAATTGATCTATATTAACATACAGATCAATTAGGTATCTAGTAATATGATACTGCTTGCATATTATTTTAAAAATCTTAAATTAATATTCAATATCTCGTACATAAGCCAAAATTTTAAATTAAATATATTTTTTATAATTTAAATATTTTGTGATTATTTTGAAATTTATCTCACAACAATAATTCTTTTATCTTTTAAGGAAGAGTATTGTTATAGAAGCGCTTTTTAGTCCATTTGGGCAACTCTGGAAAACTTCACTAACCTAAATCAAATAATTTAAGAAAAAACATTTTTTTTTTATTTGGATGATCTTTTGCCTTAAAGTATTGCACATATTTTACATGTACAAATTGTACAGAATGTTCAATAAGAGAGTTCGTGGCTGTAGATTAGACATTGTTGGATTATGAGGATGCAGTCAAGGAGGCCTCCTCCCAACCAAACGAATAACGCCCAACCGCCCATCAGTCCTCCAAGGAACCACCACCATGAATACATACAAATACATAAAGACACCTGACTCAAAGAAAAAAATTAAATATCATTAAAATTTTTTACATGTTTTTAATATATAACAACATCAATAAATTAAACACAAAAAATTTAGAAAAAAAAAAACAGCGTCCTTATTTTTCTTCCAAATTCGTCATATTTTCTCCAAAACATTGCCTTATTTGAATCAGCTAGCATAAAAAACAACTTAAAAATTATTATTCTTAATAACAAAAAAATCCATATGTGTTTTGTTTTTATTCTTGTTTGAAATAGTTTCAATGGTATTGTTGAGTATTATATAATCGTTCTAATAATTAAAGATCCTTTGAATAAAATTTCAAAATATGCAAATGTTCAAAAAGACCAAATAATTTTCTATTTTTTTACTTCTCAAATATATATAGGTATTAAATCAATTCATTTTGGAGTAAAGTATTTGATTAGTCACTTAGTTGTTTTTCAATGCTTATTGACTTATTTTCATATATTTTATACCTAAAATTAGGACATTTTTAATGTAATATTTTATATATTTCAGGGCGAGGGAGGGCCGTTGGGCCCCGGCAAAGGCCATGCCGGCCCTCGAGGGCAGTGTTTCTAACCCCGGTGGGTTGGCGCTGCACTACGCCGCTGCTAGAGGTTGCCTCGATTGTGTCAAACTCCTCGTTGACTCTTCCTCATCGCAATTTAGGTAAACCCACACCTCTAATCATTTATTATTGTTCTTAAGAATTATTTCTCCTTCTCTAAAGAAGTATATATTTAAATCTTCGGTACGGTGATGGAAAATAATTAGAATATCTCAATCCCGCTCTTGGGTTTTCTTATTGTTTTTTACTTTCTTATACGTTTTTTCGTTTTTGAGAAATCTTGTTCACAGTAACACAGACCATTTTGCGAGTCTAATTTTTTTTCGATTCAGTGGTCGATATATCAAAATGATATTCAGACTTGAATTAAAGACTGCTTTTTTTCGAGAGAAATTCATTTGAGAATTTTTGAATGGGTGAGCTTAAGGATTTTAGTAGAGAGGGGATGGAAACTACATTACTTCACTAAAATCCCAAATGCACCTTTAAAGGTAATTTTTAAAATCAAAATATGTTTTTGCAATTATCGGGAGTAGGGGAGGGGACACATTGTCATCCATACTCCGGCCATCTAAATGACATTGATTTTTTCATTATTTTGAGCAGGAAAATTTTATTGACATTTTTATCCAAAAGTAAATTTAATCCAAATTGGTCTATATTTTTTTAATAAGGCTAAATCTTTTTTTGAGGTCTCCTCTCTAAAATTATCTTATCTTCACACCTAAATACTATAATAGCTACCGTTATTATATATAACACTGAGCTAGTGAAGGGATTTCACCTAACTTCATGCAGTGGCCATAGATGGCAGCAGCGATTTAAATGAATACGTTTTCTTTAGTTGAATATATGACAATCTCTTTAAAATTCCCAAAGAAGTAATCGAGGTAGGTAACCTTTGTATCGGCTATTAATAATTTTACTTTCCCGCAGTATTATATATAATAGTAAGGCAAAATTATAATGATTATGAAAAATTTAATGTAAATATTGTACGTTTTTAGTCAAAAAAACCCCCAAAAATGCAAAAAATTTTATTGTGTGTATGTGTGAATGTGTGTGGGGGTTTTTAATTGACTCTATTTCTGAATAACTTATAGAAAAAGGATGAAACTTTATAAATATAGTCCTAGGAGAGCCTAAGAAGGTATTAAAATCAGAGGCGTTAGTAGCAAATATAGCTTATATGGCCCAGATAACAAAAATGCGCTTTTTAGAATAAACGCCTATTACAGTAGGACTGCGAGTAGTAAATATAAGAACACCTTCGATGTAACAAGTAACAATGTACAATTGTTAACTTTTAAAACAAAAAAAAAAAAGCTGTGTAAGCCAGTTGCAGCTAGTAAGAATATGTTAAAAAGTCATGTTAAGCAAAAAGGCTGGGACCGTAGGCAATTTACATCTCTGATTAAAATTCGTAGTAAATCGGTTCGCAGGGGACGGTAGGAAAAGACACTCCGATATTTATTAAGAACCTGGATTTCCTCAGCATCCCCTGGACCAATCCTTTTGAAACTTTCTGGTTTATCTGATCTTAGAAATTTATTAACCCTTACCCCCCCCCCCCCCCTAATTGTTTGGAGCACATTTTACTGATGTAGTCTTTTACCTTTCGGTTAAACGGCGGGGACAATCGCTCTATTTCTTAAATTACTCTAACGAAATCGATTAATTTAGTATTAAATTGGCACTAAATAAGTATTTATTTTGTGTGACAGTACATCACTCAGCTTTTATCTTAGTTAAAAGAAAGTTGTGTGATGTGAGTTTATCACACCAAATCTTTATTAATATCTTTTTTTTATTAATTAATTTATAGTGAAGAGCACTACTCATACACTATTAATAAGACTTATTCTGCGTTTAAGCCGTATCCCTTTTTTTAATTTTCATTTTTGACTGAAAACGTGTACGCATTTAGAAGTTTATTTTTTATCAATCCCGAAAGCGATAATTAAACTTAATAAATTTATAAAGGATATTTGAATATATAGAATAAATTTCCTCTCCCATCATGAAATATATTTTCTTTAATTATTTCAAAGTTTGAATTCGTTTCATTTCATTTTCACTCTGACCTATTTAAATGAGCTTGAAAATACGAAAGTGTTCTGTCTTCTTTGATGTCTAAGCAAGAGTGAGAAAGAACATAAATAAATAAAAGACCCAAATTACTTTTATGTTTCTTCATTATAATCAACACGAGAACAATACAATCTTGTGAATAATTTATTCTTTTTCACTAACGCAACAGGAAATTGTAACTGGAGTTCTAACCTTTCCTCTCGAGATTTTACTTTCTGCAACCTGATGCATATTACTAAAATCTTGAACAATTGGTTTTGGAGCAGATTTTCTTTTTAAATAAAATTTATTGCTCTGGTTTAAGATAATATTATTCATCACTGCTAAAGGAATATAGAAATAATAAAAGAAGAAATGGATTTAAAATAAATGCATTTTTTTCTTTCGAATTCGATAAACGTTATCTCCTCATATTTATCCATATCAAATGGTTTTGATGACAATGACATTTGATCACTCAGAGGGATGGCAAGAGGGGCATTTGCCTTCCCCCTCAAGGTTAAAAAAAAATTAAATAAAAAGAACTTAAATTAATGAAAAAGTTAATTAATTTATAGTCTCAATTATAGAGTTTTATTTTAATGATACATTATAGACGTATATCCGTTGATTAATTTAAACATAGAAAGAAATTTGTTTTAAATATTTTGACTTCTATAGCAGAGATTATTAACCCGCGTGGTTCGACCCACAGAAATACCTACTAATTTATCATTGAAACTATATTCAAATATATATATATATGTTCTTGAAGGTTTCCGCGGCTGGTTGTATGTGGAATAATGTTTTCCCGTGTTGGTGGACTCAACAATCAACACGGACCAACCCAGGAAAACATTATTCCATAAAATATTCTAGAATATTTAGTGGGGTGTGATTACAAAAAGATAAAGAAACAATAACCTCTCAATTTTTTTAAAAAATATCTACGTTTTAAGTCAAAATGACCCCAAAAATATAAAAAAATTAATGTGTATATTTGTGTAGCTTTTATTTTGGCTTATAACTCTGGATTCACTCGTCGGAAAAGTATGAAACTTAACAATTTTATAGCCCTAGGAGTGCCTAAGAAAGTATTCAAATCCCAACCTGGCGGTGAAAAAGTCTCGCAAATATTTATCAGGCACCACGATTTTCTCAGCATTAAATTATTTCGAATTACCTTATATTATTAAGTATATATATAGATTCTATATTTAATATTCCGTTTTTCATTCATTATTCTCCTCAATGCATTTATATTTTCTAAATAAATAATTATATCCAAAATGACTGGGACATTTTTCGAATGCTGTTGCTGCAGACTCCCCTCCTTACCGTTGACTACGGATTTCGTATATTTTTAATTGGGAGGGGAGAGTGGGATCTCCGGGGTACCTGCTCTCATGCACCAGTCGACCGGCGGCCGCGAAGGCCGTCGCTCCAGTAACGGACCCCACGCTAGTACAGTGTTAGTGATTTCAATGCGGGAGTGTTTTAAAATCATTAATTTCAAAATGAGTTTAGAAACAATGTCGCAACGAATGCGAAATTTTAAAGCATCCAAAAAGAAACGGAATTCTTTAGATAGTTCAAGGTTCGTATAAAATAAAAACAAACATTCCTAGAATACACTTGTAGGCATTTAAAAAATGTTTCTTTTTCCTTGTATATCTTCTCTAAAACGCGGAAATGTTTTTTTTTTATTGTACCGGACTAATAGCAAATAATAGTTTGAAACTTTATATGTGTATATATGTCTTATACTACCTATTTTGGTAATGCTTAGATATTTTATTTATATTTAAAATATCATTCCTTTAGAAGAAGTGGCAAGCGAAGAAAAAAGAACATGAAATAATAATAAAAAACATTTGTATTTAATGTATTATAATTTCTAATTTCAAAAATACACATTGGGGTGTGAGACCCGCTAGAAGAGAGCCTAAATTTACATCTTTATATTTATTTGCTAATTTTAACATCAGCATCGTAGCCAGGGGGCCAAACTATGGAGACAATATTTTTCTTCGGTTAAAGGAGGCAATTTTTCCCTTCTCTACATTTTATTTTTATCTTCTATTTCCTCATTGCTTTTTGAATTTTCGTTAGTTTTAAGGATAGCCTGTCCTTTAAAATTCAAAGAAAATAAAAAATTTTTTCTTTGTTTAGTTGTTTTTATAAGGGATTATTAATACAAATTTCAGATATTTATTTTTTATTTCATAAATTAAGTTCCCTCCATTTGATTGTACAATAATATAATAAATTATATTCATTATTAAGCCATTATAAAAATTCTACAAAATACTCTACAACCTACATACTGAAAAATAATCATTCTGAAATTTAAATTCTTTCATTGATGAACAACTCGAGATTCGTTTTATATTTTTTAGATTGACTAAAAAAATGAAATTATTGTTGACTTTTTTTAAGGAAAAAATTGTTTAATCTTTTTTATTCGGCTAACCTAATTTATTTTTTCAATAGACTATTGTGAATTATAAAAAAATTAGATGCTTTAATAAGTAAATTTCAAAAAACTTAGTACCAAATAAAATCTTTAATTAGAAGTTTTTTATTTATCAACATAATGATTGGCAAAAATCAATTAAATATTTTTTTAATTACTGCAAAATTCCTGTTAAATTTTAGTCATCGGAAATGTTCATTTTTTATCAATTCCTCTGAGCTAATGTAAAAACTTTCTTCAACCTTTTCTTATAAATTTTCTTCTTGTCACAACTTGGCAACTAGGTCTTCATTTAAATAAATTCTATCGGAATTTAATTTTTTTGATATTCGTTTAAACATTTTATAGTCCGATAGTATAATTATTGTTTAATTAATTTCCCTAATGATCTTCTCATATTTCATCTGAATTAATTAACATCCGCCTTTTTGACTCCCGCATGTACCAACATCCCTCTCCATTTACATAATTACCTGGATCCGTAATTGAAAGGAAAATGGCATGGAGATACAAAAAATTTTAATTAAAACAATAGCATATGAAACAAACTATATCACAATAATATTAAATTTACTTGATAATAAATAAAGCATAGGGAAAATTTTGTAACCTCCTTATCGATTGTCACAATGGTAAGGGAGATAGTGTAATCACATTTTGTTGAGATAAATTTTTTGTGTGAAAATCGATCCTTCTATTTTATCATTGTAAGGAGAGAAGAGGGTTGGAATGAAATTATTAAAATTTTTATTATTATATAAAATAATACCATGCGCAAAAATTTAATATAGTCTTGACATATTTCAATATTGTATTTATTAATTTTAAATTGATATTCATAAATATATATACCAATTTTTAACCTTTGCTTTTCGGCATCTGAGGTTACGTATGACCGCTGAGCTCGAGAATAACAAGGAAATATATTTTAATAATTGGAATAAAGAAATAATTACAGAAACTTTTAACCTGGGAAAAAATTATTCTTCGAGATTTCAGTAGAGAATTTCATATCATGGTTGTGACTTGATTTTATACCTCTTTTATGAAGATTAAATTATTAACTTATTAATATTATTTCACTAGGCAACAAGTCGATCGTGATTTCTATCTCTCCCGTTGTGGTTATAATCACTTAAAACTTGCTGATTTATAATAAATATTTTTTGATCGATTGCTTTCGAAAGTTTGATTAAACAGGATAGGAAATTCCAGTGATAAAATCGATTATGGTTGGTTTATTAAACTATTATATACTGAAATAAAAAGATATAAACCAAAATATCAATTCGCTTTTTTCTGAGAAAAAATCTGATACAACCAATGATATTTTGTCTGAAATTTATTGTATACAGTGCAGTGTTTCTCAACCTCCACTTTTTTTAATATTAATTTGTGGCATCCCCTTCTTCTCATTTAAGGGAGAGCAAAATATCAAAACATTTTCAACGAACTTGAAAAGTTTTTTAATGTATTTAATCTCTCTGTATGTCTGTAAATTTTTTTTTCGAATATCAAAATTTTGACTTCAAATTCGGGTAATACATCAAAAATTGAATACAAATATGCAAAAAAATTTTAAAATGGACCCATGTCAACATGATCAAAATGACCTCCCAAATTTTTACCAAATATCACAATTTTTACGTCAGATTCAGATACCAAAATCTATAAATCCACACTATAATTTTGAAACTACTGCGAGCAAACCGAGCAATTCCGCAGCCCTTGCGCATATTCAAGTTCATTGTGACAATGCAGCTTTGTGCATTCCCAGATGTTTTTATCTTTATTTGCTCAATAAATTTTTTTTTTCTATAATTTCAAGTGACCATTTTTAGGACTTTTTCTGGCTTTATCGTTACTCAACTTTTTTTTGCATCTCAAACTCTCTTTGCGCTTTCTTTTTAAACACTTCCCACCCTTGAAGGACCCCACCCATAGTTTAAGAAAATCAAACTAGACCGTATGATTTCGAAAATATTGATTTAACGAAAAAATTATAAAATATTAAATATTAATTTTTTTTTATATTAACAGAATCTCTCATTCTTTATTTTAGTTTCAATAATGTTTTTTTCTCTTTAGAGGGGCGTGCTTTACAAGTAGAGATCGCTAGTCTAATGAAATCACTAGGGATGATTTTTTTAAGCTCAGTGACACAACAATAAAAAATTATGGGTTAGGCTCTTAATTTATATAGTCAATGTATGCTATATACTTATACACTCGGATACATATTTAAGATATTTCATATTGTGTGGGAAAGTAAAATTCTATGAAATAAACCTATGATCATATGATCGAATTATTTTCATTGATTAAAAAACCCAAACCTAATATAATTCTTAAAAGATATTTTAGGAGCCATAGAAATAAAATATTGACTATATTGAAAGGACTACTTTAAAAATTTTGTATTAAATTCGTTACGGAAATTTCAAGAAAATAACTCTTTACCTCTTTTTTTATTCTCAATCAGCGGCTCCCTAGGTCCTTGGAATTTCTCTAAAGAAATTTAGATAAATTAGAATAAACTATATAGACGGCCCCTGACTAAGGTATTTTTTACGAATGTAAAATTTTTTTGCACTTTATTAATAATATATATCTGTGTCAAAGGTCTCATCTCGAGCCACCTTAATTGATTTCTCTTCAACGTAATCAAATATACTTTTAAAGGTATTTTACCCTTTAATGGGACATAAAAGACAATTAATAATTGTTGTCAATTTCGGTGCGGTGGAGGTGAGGTCGGTTGATAGGGGTTTGAACTTGTGAAGAGACTCAGAGTGCTCATCAAATATAGATAATTTTTAAAATAAATGTTTAACTATATGAATAAGCCCCGAGGCTTATATGAGCTCTCGACGAC
>JAAAKE020105287.1:0-17637 GCA_010014785.2 Anisolabis maritima
GCGATCTCATCAAGATCGTTGATTCCCATTATTTATTTTATTTGCTTGTTATTGACAAATAAATTTTATTCATTCTGAAGACGCCATATCGGTGCTATACCTATGTACATTATATATATTTTTGTGTGTGAAGACATTATCTAATTAAAGCCGATACGTCTCACATATTGGAAGATTTAATTCGATAGAGGCTGCCCCACTGGTTGACTTCTTCTCTTTTTACATTTCTCTAAAAATTTGGAAAATATCAATTAAGGATTTTGCATTAAAATTATTTCCAAATAATGCCCTCCGAAACTGTGACAACCCACTATATATTTTTATATTTTTTGCGAGAGATCCTGGTTCAGCTAGAAGCGCTAATTTATACCCAATCAAACAAATTATCTTGTAATATAATATTTTAAATAATATATTGACTGGATCCTCACAGATAGGGCGTTATTTGAAAATTAGAATTAATAAATTCCTGTCAGTATTAAAAAGAAATCGCCTGGCGGTTATGCAACCAAGATTCAGCGCTGATTATTCATTTGCTTATAAGGAAATTGCAGGGATTTGCACTGATTATATTGCTAAAATTGAAAAGAAAAGCTAGAACTCAATGACGTATCAGTTCAGTTGTGTCAATAGTTTTGCTAAAATTTGATGGTGACTTTGCCCATATATAATATATATGCCTACACACAGATCCACGAACTTGGAGATCTCAAGAAAAATAGACCCAAATGAATGAATGATTTTAATTTCATTGAAAAAATAAAAATAAAATTTTTAAAATTTATTTAAATTTTATAACTTCCCCTTATATTGAAACAATATAATAGAGAATATATAAAGAGTTTTTTGGAATTAATGGCTGACGTATTATTTTACATATTAATAATTAATAATAAATGAAATTGAATAATTACAAGCGTCAAAATATTATCAGAAATTCTATAATCAGATTATATACTGAATTTAACAAAATACTTTTGACCAGTGCATAGATGAAATTCGTTTGTGGTGGTAGTGGTGGTGATGTCGGAAAAGAGAGGAAGGGGAAGTGTATGCACCTTTAATGAATGAAATCCGTCTGCCTATTCACTCCTATATAATCAATAATTTTAGTGAAATGTAAAATGGAATAAGTTGTTTCTTTTTATAGATTCCAGTTCGATATCGGAGATTTCCTCTTGAAGAGACCAATAATAAAATGGCTCTTTTCTAAATTATACTTATATAGGGTGAGAAAGGAGGTGAAAACATATTTATGTGAAATGTGAATTTGACTTGACATAACCCAGAACTAGTCACAGAGCGTTTGAACGACTTTTTTTTTATTTGCATATCAAATGAAAACTTATATTCTTCTAGAATCCCTGAAAAATAGATGAAATTTATTATTCAGGGAAAGATCATTGAATTTTGTTAAAGGCTTTTATTTAGCTTGCTTTGTCTGTTTGTTTGGACAAAATTTTTGAAACATTTCTCGATAAGTTAGAGATCTAAAATTTTGCATTTCGGATCAGTACGATTGACAAATAAAATGTCATAAAAAATAATTTCAAAAACTTATTAAAAAAATAATTAAAAAATTTTAAAATTAGAATCCGAACGAGTGTAGAGCCCTTAAGGACCAGTGTGAAAAGCTTTGTGATATTTTTTGATGGTAAAAAAAAAACTAAATTAAAAAAAAAATCCAGTAAAATGAGGAAAATAATCTTATATAAAAAATTGTTAAAAATATTTGTCTGATTAAAGTAAAATGGCGAAAATTTTATTTATTAGAATAAATGATATTTTTAAGCCTCAGTGAGCGATCTACTCTTTTATTAAATTAGACAAATATGTTCAACATTTTTCAATTATTATTTTCCTCTTTTTAGTGCATTTTTAAATTAATGCTCTTTTTTTTAATTTAATTTTTTCTCCTATCAAAAAATATCACAAAGCTTCTCACACTGGTCATTAGAGGTACTGCAAACGTTCGTTTGAAATTATTTTTTACCACATTTAAGTGCAAAATTTCAGAACTCTAGCTTTATGAAAAAAATGATTTCTCTCTTTTTAGTGCATTTAAATAAGCGTTTTATTTTATTTTTTAAATAAATTTTAATTTATTCTAATTCCATTCTTTATTTGTTAAAAATTTTTATTAGCCCCACGTTTGAAACGGCTTGTTTTATTTAAATGAAATCAGAAAAATTAACAATCAACTCTGAGATATATTATATTATAATTGTGACGTAACAAAGATGTGACAGGAAAGGAAAAACCCTTCCATGACGTCATTAACTAGGGCAGTGACAAGAATATTTTGTTCACCCTATTTTAAAAAAATAAGAAAATAAATTACTAAATAATAAGGAAGACAAAATAACGAAATTTTGGGCTGCAAAACAAGCCAAGCAGATCAGTGCGCCCCATGTGGCTGACGGGCCCCATTGATTGAATTAACCGCTAATGCACTGGAAAAGAGTTGGCTCTGAATAAGCAAGAATTTTTAACTGAAAAAAAGCAAAAAAAAAAAAAGCCTCTGATTAGATTTAATGATGATCAAGCAAATTTCTTAAATATTTATTTTATTATAAAACTAATTTGAGAATTGGTTTCAGTCTAGGTTACGCCCTAGGTTTCGTATCAAAAAACCAATCTTCCGTCATCGCTTCATCAATTTCCATTTTCTTTTAAAAATTGAAGCGTTATATTTAATTAATTGGAAATCATAAGTATTAATAGGTTTAAATGAAATCAACGAGGAATTAAAATGAAACGAGGAGAGGAGGGGAGAGAGTGATATCATCTTAAAAATGTGAAAGTAAACTTAAAACGATTTAATAGGATGTTTTCTCATTTAGACTAAAATTGATTTGTCATATTATAAAACTGAAAGTTATTTAAATTTTATGACCAATTTTATGCCCGATAATCTGATATTTAAAAATATGGTGTGACTAAACGCACATCACATAACTTACTTACATAAGCTGAGTGATGTACTGTCACACCATTTTTTTGCGCAAGGTCCCCTAGAGAGTCGTTCAATGTAGAGCCAATTTAATCAATATCGTTAGAGTAGTTTCAGAAAAAATCACAAAAAACTTAAAAACGTACAAGAGTAAAGTGGGGTAAGGGTTAATACATTTCAAAGAACATTTAATAAATAATTGTTTTATGAAATTTAATTAAAATCGTTAGACCATTTTTTGAGAAATTCGAAAAAACTAAGAAAGTACATCAGTATAATAATTGACCAGTTGGCCGGTTTTATTCAAAAGCTTTACATAAAAAAATTGAAAATTATTAACTCAGCTTAGCGAAAAAAAATCTAAGAATTGATAATGTGTTTTGTCTCATGATCATGGTGCTTACCCGATGAGTGAAACGTCCGGGTTCGAATTCCGGTTATATCATTTTTTTTTTAGTTACAAATTTTAATTATATCTCTAAATATTATTCAATATATGTATTATTCATTAATTATAATGTGGAGACTTTAAAAAAAAACATTTTATTGAGTATATAATTAAAATTAAATAAATAAAATTTCATAGCCTCCTTTAAGCTTCAATGACCATGCGAGCGAAGGTAAAAAAAATATTTTAATGAAATTTTCACTTCCCAATTCGATTGTAGTATACCTTTATAAATATATTAATGAATGCCTATGTCGTGTTAAAATAATGTTCGAATTTCATTTATTTAGGACCACAGGTTTGGGCTGGAGGTTAATAAGTCAGTTAAAAACTGGAATTTTTCGATTAAATTTTTTTAAATAAGTTAAGTAACATTGCAGAGATAAAAAGCAGGGAGGTCACATTTAGAGTAAGTATAATCAAGTAACATCCCAGGTGTTCATTTGGTACGGAAGTGAGTCATTAAAATGGAGACCATTCTAAGGGGGTGGTTCTGATTTCCATGTTTCAAACAAAAAGATTAGCACCCGCATCACATTCAATTTGTTATACGTAGCTGGGGATTTAAACCTTTTTATTCCATGGCAACTATCATGCTTAGTAACTAAAAGAATGAAATAAAATAATTTTAGGCATATACTAAAAGATTATCCATACCTATAAGGGATTAGAAGGTGTGGAGTGCCATATATTAATTAATAAACTCAAATTAAAAATGCTATTTCTTTGGCAGAAGTAAATTTATTAGCACATGAGTATTACCAGGTTCCTTCATCAGAAGGGTCACCCTAATAATACCACATATATGATTGTTAGTTTTGTCATAGAGAGAACATAAAATTTTGGGAAGGAAAATAAAATTTTCTTCTATCTAACTACGTGGCATTATTAGGTTGGTTCAGCTGATGAAGGAGAGTAGCTTATAGAATATACGACAATAATCATCTGCAAATAAATTTACTTCTGCCAAAGAATTAGTATTTTTATGCGACTTTTAGATTTAGAAGTTAGTTCGTGGGAGAATATAAATTAATAAAAGGCAATTTTTTAATTAATTGTTGAAAAAAATAAAATTAATAATACTGCAATTTTGGGATGTTTCTCGCCTAAAAATAAGTTATAATAAATTAAAATTAAAAATATAAATTTTGGATAAAAACAAGTCATTAGATGGTATTTTAATTGGTAATGTTGCAAATTCAGAATGAAATCTCTTACCATTGGTACTCAAAAGTAAATCGTTATAAAAAAGTGTCAAATATTTGGAGGTTAAATTAATTGAAATGTATAAGTACAAAGTTTAAACAAATCGTCCGTTATCTTGAGGGGGTATTAAAGGTTTGATGGTTTTTTAATTTTAATAGCTGATGAAGGTTGATACAAACGTTCCAGAATTGCAGTAAGTTAATGCCAAAGGATTTTTTTTATATTTCCAGTTCTATTCTAAATTACGTTTATTAATGATCTTTTAATACTATAAAAAGGGGAAGAGTTCTTTTGTTTGGCATATTACTTTAAAATCCATTATTGCAATTGATGAATTCTATAACAATAGTGCCAAATAATTTTTGAATATATTAGTTTTTATTAAAATAAAATTCCAGTTATTAGAAATTATTTATTTGAAAAATAAACTTGATATTGGTGTAAACATAAACATAAAAAAAATCTCTTCTGCTTTTTTGTGTATGTATATACAGAAGTGGATTATTTTGTTTTTTAAATGAGAAACTCTAAAGTTAATATAGGAAATTTTTCATAGGTGGTGATTTCGCTTAGAATTAAACGAGTTGGAGATCCGTGCTACGTTGTTTATACAAGGGATTTCAAAGATTCAAAGGAACGAAATCCAATTATTTATAACTGAACTACATCAATACATTTACTGTATCGGTGAATTAAAAAAAAAAAATAAAATAAAAAAATATAAAATAAAATAAAAAATTACAAAGTAAAGTTTTTTTTTGATTCATCGTTTGTTTATGCGGAGGTGACCATCGGATAGAGGAGGGGAAGTTTGTAAAAGGGCTGGTCCCCTCAACCCCCCACCTCCTTTGAAAAGGGCCTTCCAATAACAGAGTATATGACCCTTTCCAACTGCTAGGGGGAGACATTTCTTTTAATTAGGGGCTTAATTGCTCATTTGCTATTTACAAACGAAAACTTGAGAATAAGTTAAAAGGAGAGATCTTTTTTTAAGTAGCATTATAAGGAAATTAAGATTTTTTGTTTTATAAAAAATACCGATCGATCGAGATGAATAATTGGACAGTGTAAAAAGTTCAACCCTCTCGATGCACAAAATAGTATTTTTTTTAATTAAAAAATTTTATTAGGTTTGAAAAATATCTATGATGCCCCCGTAAGCTGTACTTTTTGTTCCTGAAGAATCTTCAGTTGGAGTACTCTTTCCAGGCCTCTGGCCTCAGGAGGGGATCTAGGGATGATGGGTTGCCTATCTTCAGACCCTGTTACTGGAGGGAGGGAGGCAATACCCCAATAAAAGACCTCTTTGACTATGTTAGATTTGCGGCAAGTCGGAATCGAACCCGAGTTGAGTTGCTACTTGCGTTTCGGAAACCTCAGCTTATCCGCTTAGCCACTCGATTCCAGAAATAATTATATAATTTATGTAATTATTTTATAAAAAATTTTCTATTGAAAACCCCATAAAGAGAGAAAAATCAATCAAATTAATAATAATAATAATAATAATAATAATAGGGATTTTGATTAACTATTTATATTAATATATCAAATTTTTATTAGATTAAATTATTATTGTAACTATTATTATTGCTTGAAACTATATGAAAAATTTCCTCTAAGATGAGAATTTAAATAATAAAATGTATGGAATTAGGTAATAAAAAATTATTTTTCTTGTATAAAAATAATTTTATAAATTTTATTTATTTTTTATTTTATTTATTTATTTATTTTTTTATTTTATTATAAACTTTATTATATATCGTATAATACAGATCAAGGAGGGGGAATATTAGTGGCTCAGAAGGTTGTAGATGCTTAATAAAATAAAATAATTTTCATTATAAAACATTAATAATATATTTTTTGCCTTTTTTTTTTTTATTATAAGAGGGTGATGTTTGTTCTAATTCATTTATTTATTTATAATTGGGAATGTATTTTTCTTCGTTAAGGTTAACCTACACACTTTATTTATTTAACTATTTTTGTTTACAGAAAGAATTGGGCATTAAAAAGCAGTAAAAAAAAAACTTCCATTTCCACTATTTATTATTTTTATTTTTTACTGCAATCTTCTTGCTTGGAAAGGGGAGAATTATATTTTGCAGTTTACTGAGAAGGAGGAATAAAACGAAAAAATTGGTATATTATGATAATAAAATTCTAAAAAGAAAAAGATACAAAATTTTTTTGGTCAAAATGATGAACAGAACAATCGTGTATATGCCCATTAATTAGACTGAGTTAATATTTTAGGAGATATTTTGATTTTTTGTTTTAACTACTACTTCGGCTAGGTCGATTGTTGCCAAAAGTTGATGTTGTTCTTGATTAAAAGTGCCTATTATACTTAAAATTCCATCAAGCCGCCATCATGACTACAGACGCGAACACGCTTACACACGCAGTGGCAAGAGCAAAAAATCTTCATGAATTCAGCGTCCTTCAATTCGCGATTATCCGATCCGAGTTCAAAAAAATTACTATTACTTCCCTACATATCAGACTTTGGGTTTTAGTGGAAAGTAAAAGAAAGATTGTTGACAGAGGAGGTGAGTAGCTAAGCTGATAACCTCCGGATTACGAACTTTTTGCAACACAACTCGGGTTCGAATCCCGCTTCCCGTAAAAAAATATTCAACTTTGCCAAAAGTCTCCTTCTGGGGTAGGAAAGTGGAAGATAATCTCACCCCCATTAACAGCCACAAAGGGCACAATTCATGATGCCGGACGGGAAAGCTGTCCCTAAAATTAAATCCATTCCAAGATTGTTGGCAATGAAATAATGCTATCTTAATGAACGAGAGTGAGGATCCAAAAACATTTCACCAAAAGATTAAAATAAAAACAAATGGAAAAGTTTAAATGAAATTTAGAAAAGAAATAATGGCAGAAAAAAGCATAAACATATTTAAAGAAAATAACTTTATTTCCCCCTTCCTTGAGAAAAATTTTATTAACTTTGTTATATATTCTACAAAAATGTTTGTGGGTTACCATTTTCTTTTTGTATTCCGACCTAAAAGTCAGTCATTTAATGAAATTATTTATTTATAAAAGATATTGATTAATAAGGGAGATTCATAAATAAATACTAATAAAAGTGAAGTGTGTGATGTATGACCTCGTCACCCCCACCCTCTAGTTTGCTTGGCCTTAAATGCAAGTGACTAACACACGTGTCCCTAATCCATCTTAAGGAATACTAAATTCCGGACTTTTTTTTGGCTCTCAGAGAAGCTTCGATGGGCAGTTAATATAATGGACAACTTCTGGAGGGCATAACTTGCCAAAGCAGCTATTAAATGCAGGGCTCAATCACCTCTTCTTGGTCTTGTTTGATCGTTTTCAAAGCAAAATGTCGATCCTCGATGCCATTCTCAAAACGACATTTACATTATAACGCAATTGCCAAGTCATGTTTGACGAGCCAGGGTCATTTTCTGCTTCATTTTTGTTTCAACATATTAACGAGGCCATTTTTTTTTCGTTTTTTCTTCAAAGGAGATTCCTATATATATATATATATATATATATACCCAAGCAGGTTCTGCTTCTGAAAACCCACACACCCTTATGCATGGTTAAGATTTCTGGCTTGAGTCGGCAAATCAAAGAGCGCTGTTTTATATGGCTTGCATCAGCGGAAATTTTGGATTTATTGAAACCTGGTTGACCGGTGGATGTAATTATTAAACTCCCCTAACTAGTATATATTATATAGAACAAAAAGAAACGAGCAGTTTGTAAAACTAAAAGATCATCAAGACACATTTTTTTTTTTTAATTACTAATAAATATTTCAAAAATATAAATTAGTTCTATGAAATTTAAAATGAAATATTATAACATCTAGATATAATACATAATTAATTTATTATATATTATAACGTTCTATTAATAGTTTTGAAATTTTTATCGCGGTATGGTAGGTAGAATGAAGAAGGGTGCATTTGTCAGATTCGTAAGAGCACCCGACATGATTGACTTCTATCTAAATTTGATTGACTCCCACCCCTATTCTCGAGACGTTTTCATTTAATATAAATCATTGTGTTCGTATTTTATTTTCTGACGAATTTAGATATTTTAATTAATGTATCATATATTTAATTTTAAAATAATTGTCTAATTAAAAGCTATTCATTTTAAAGAAGTATAATTGCATCAAAATGATATCATGAAATGGTTTAATAATACCTGAAATGTTTTAAATTTTTGACATTTTTTTTGGTCAAGCGTTTGAATAAAAAATTTATAACTTGTTAATGATTCGAGGGTCAAACACACCCTCCCTCTCTCTCTCTCTCTCTGTAGCAGGACTAAGTAAATTTAATATATAAGTGTTTTGTTGTAATTTAAAATCATTAAAATTGACAAAAAAATAACTTTTTTTTAATAATGAAAATTTTATTAAGATAAAAAATTGTGAGATGATATTGTTTTGCGGTTAGGCCTATGTAATAGTACTATAACAATTTCAAAATTGAGGTGAGATTGTAAAAAATGAGGGATTTTTATATTCTCTCAATTTTAAACCAGCGTTAATTTTTATTACCGAATTTTACATCAAAAATTTTTCTCATATAATTTCAGCTTGTATAATTATATATTTTTTTCATAAAATAATTGTTTTTGGCTGGTTTATAGCCTGGTTCGAGACATATATTTTATGTTTATATCTCATTCATATGAATAGAGTTCGAAAAATCTAACTTATTTTTCTTTATTGCTGCCTAGTAGAATTAAGGTGGAAGTAAGTATACGTAGCCACCTGAGCAAGAACTGTTGCTCACCGAGGTCAGTTCATTTCGGCTCTGGTCTGAAGTCACGGTGAACACGCAAAAGAATAGACATGTCAGTAATTCTTACACAAATGGCTACAGAATCGTCCTCCTTTATATAACAATGCAATAAAAAAAAGACTTCTCGATATTTTCTAAAAAATTATTGAATAACGGGAAAATTTTGTATCTTTTACTGTATTATATGAAAAAGTAAGTAATAGAAATGAAAGACTTTTTTCGGCCTAGTGTATTTTATTTTTCTCTGGCATCGTTTCAGGGGCTACACACCCTTCATCTTCAAGACAAAAGCAGTCAATATAAAGGTCATCCCTTCAATCGTCATAGTTATTCTAGGTATACTATATAGGAAATGCTGATCATGCATCACAAGCGAGTGTATTGTTAAAATTAAAAGATATGAGAACAAACCAAAATTACTCCATTTCACACCCTTTAATAATTTTTTAAAGCATTTTACGTCATCTGAGGCCATCTAGAGTATATTTCTTAATTTTAATTGGTTGCCAATATAATTTAAATAAATTTTATTGCTGCGATGGGGTGCGAACAGTGACCATTGAATCACAAAGCAAGAGCTCTATCTCTGTTCCAAAGGACAGAGATAATTTTTTTTTAACACCAAAAAAAACATTCACAATCTAAAAAAATAAATATTGTTTTTCAATTAAAACATTTGCCTGTAGAGATCTTATAATAAAATAGAATTAATTAAACCCTATTTATAATATTATTAAATGAGGAAGTATTAAATTAAGCTGAGAAATGAAGCTTTATGAGAACTAGGGTGATTTGCATTTAGAAAGAAACAACAACACCGAATAAAACTTAAATATAGAAATTTGACAAAAGTCTTTGCACTTGAAAGGTCTTGTCTGGACAAAAAACCTGTCAATCAAATGCAGACCGTTTAGATATCAATTTATTTATATATATATAATAATTTAAATATAAGAGGTTTATAAAAAGAAAACCAAATTTATTTTATATCATCTCGCGAGTGAAAGTGAAATGTACATACTAGGCAAACATCTTACATTCGCAATGTCATTTAGCGAACTCGATTGCAATTAATTTCACAATACTAGTAACAAGCTAGATGTTACAAACTGGTAGAGGATATTGTTATCAAATAATGACTGAAAAGAGGCTAATTTTAATCAGTTGTTGATTTTCAAATAACGCCCTATGAGTTTGTTAGGATTCAGTTTATATATCTTTTTAAAATAGCAATATTTGAGAAATGGTTGTGTTTGACTGTTGAAAATATAAGATGTTTCCTTAGGAGTGAAATTTTATTTTCACTCATATTAGACGATCGATTTATTGAGTCATTATAGAAATAAATACATAGGGCATAATAAAAATCTTGGTTTGTCTCTAGAGGACATTAATTTATCCCCAATTAAATAAAATTGCTACATTGTTATCTTAAAGATGAATTAACTCTCATTAAAGGTTTTTTTTTTAAATGAGCACCTATATCTTATAAAGCCCTATTATTTTTGTAAATAAATTTGAATGTGATATCTATAAAAGGCCAGACTTTAATAAAAATACTAGGGACACCAAAGTGCAGTATTGTCAAATTTATATATTTAAGCTAGTTGCTTAACAACCGGGGATAACTTTTTGACATTGCTTTCTCTTATTATTTATTACTAAGAACCTGAAGAATTCTTCTATGAAGAATTCTAAAAGATTCGAATTTTGAGAACATATGCTATGAAAAGGAGGGTAAAAAAATTAATACCTCAGAAATAATTAAAAACTAAACTAAGATATCCAAATAAATAGAGAGAAAAAAGAAGAATAACTAGTTTTTTTTTTTTTATAATTTTAATTTTTGTTCGTAAATTCTCAATATTATAATTTCTTATCATCTAAAATTTTGTTTATTTAAAAAAAAAAAAAAAAAAAAAAGGAATTTTATTTAGTCTAGTCAAGACCTTGAACGACCGCTAAATCTGATTATTTTTTTTAAAGTGAGAATTGTTTTATTTATCAAAATGGTTGATTAATAGTAAAGGTATTTAATTATTTTAAATTTCTTAATCACGTTTTGTTTGGTACGAAATAAAATATGGAAAGGCTTTAACTTTGGATATTGTACGTGGATTGAAGGGATTGAATCTTCCAAATTTTAATAAATATTGATAAATTTTTGTGGGTACTTAGGGCACTTCTGGACGGTCCAGCTTGTTTTGAACCTTAAATTTATTAATCTATTAATATATTGGATGCAAATTTCAAAGCAGGCCAACACTTACTTTACTTTACTAATGATTTATTAAGATTAAATTAAATATAAAATTAAGTAACCTTTTTATATATCATAGGGTGTCAAGCTTCCCTACTCCTTTGGATTTTAAAATTAAAGAAAATCAAAACAAATATTCAATTTTATAAAATAAATAAAAATATTTTAAAATAATGTAAAAATCTGCCACTACTATAGGTGGTAGAAATTAGTTCATGTTTGTTTGCTCGAAGGTAGACAACCTAAATGTTCAATTCACTAATCAACTTTTCTATTAATTGTGTCACAGCTCCTTGAGAGTGGACCACACATGCATAGTTGTTAAACCTTTCTTGAAGTTAGAAACTGAGTATGGATGGTTCGCTCTAGAGGGGCTAATAGAATAATCCAATAGCGATTTGGTCATTTGGGTTCCTACTTCCAGTAATCAAAATTGAATGAATCTATGCACCCCATGGGTTTGATGAGTTAGTGAGTTTGATATCAGAAATATTGATATTCCTGACATGTGTCTTTCTTTAGAGGCATACACACAAAGTTTCAAGTAGATCTGTCAAACAGCAAACCTTAAACAGGATTTTTCACTTAAGTGGAAAAAAAATTTATTTCAAAGTCAGTGACTTAACAAACGCTCCTCGTCTTCCGTCTAGTTGATCTTATTTTCTTATCCGATGAATGGGAAGTTGTGAAAAAAATATCCAGCACGCGCGCGGGAATTGAACCTGAGTAGGTGTCAAGGGCTTTCTAGAGAATTTTGTATACACGAACATGCAATGAATTAGAAGAGAACGAGGAATTAGTAGACAGCTGGCGGACCGTTGCGGTGGGGGGAGGCAGGTGTCTATACCTCTATGCCCTGCAGCTGGTGGATGATAGAAGGGAGCACGTGGTTGCATCCGCCGTACCCCCTCACCCCACTCTCGGACCCACTTCCGGCCAAGAGCTGTCTCTCTCTCTCTCTCTCTCTCTCTCTCTCTCTCACACCCCCATCTCTCTTTTACCCGCTTGCGCTCTTTTATTAATTTACAATTAAGCTGTGCATTTAGTAACAAAAATTCAATGTACCTCTGGAATTCCAAACGAGACATCGGAAATGTTTTTTTTGTTCGCTCTGCACCACATCCCCTCCCCCATTTCCACCCAACCCAAACCTTGTTTGAATTCATCAACTAAGAAAATGTTTTATGTAACATATTTCTTTTGCTATTATTTTTGTTTGTTTTAATTATATTATGTTTAAATACCACTTTCCGGAAGTGTCTAATCATAAGCCAAAGAAAATAACTAAGTTTATTCCATAGTCGGAGGGGCATACGGTCACATGCTTCCCCCATGAATATTAATTAAATGAGTCGTTCAAAAGCAAAAGTAAATAAATTCACTTAAAATGTCTCCCAATTCACTTATGAAAAATTTTTAAATGTAACCAATAATTTAAAAGCTCGTACTTGGAATAAAAAATTTTTTTTCCAATGGAAATCGAACGCTGCGACTTTTAAGGACTTTTAACAAAAATAGCCTTTCTGGTCTAACACAGCTATGACAGCATGGGCTTTAATCTGATTACTTATTATTAATTTACAAAATACAACCAAAAATACGTCTCTCCTTTCTCATTTGATGCTGCCCTAGAAGTCAGCGAAATATAAATTTAAAGATCCAGGCATTTGATTCCCGATGGCAGCAAATTTTTATTAGACAATATGAGCTTAGGAATTATTGTTTATATTTATATAACTGTTCGGAATGATCTTAATTTCTTGTGGGTTTAATTAAAATGTTTGACAATTATTTTCCTTTTTTTTATTTATTCAATAAAAAATCATTAATTGTTTTCTGGACTTAATCAGGAACGGCTCATTTAAAAATATGATTTATTAAAGATCTGACAAGACCCATGGTGGGAACCTCGTTATCATAATTTATTTTATTCTTTTGAATACTTTTTCTTTTGAATCTTTCTTTCCGCAATAGAAAGGGAGAAGTACAAAAAAGTAAGATGGGTGAGTGAAATTTATTGCTTTAAAACATCTGCAAGTATATGGGAAAATTTGCTGTCTGCTCGTTACTAGCTAACGGGCTCTCCAGATTGTGATGCGTTCTAATAATCACAACAAAAATAGACTTAAAATGGCGGAATAATGATAAAACGTTGACTTTTCTTAATTTTTCCGCGTGGCTTATGATGGTAATCTTAGGCGTATCCAGGTTTGGGGTCTCCTAGCCCCTCTCCGCCGACGGTTAAATCTATCCTTATTAAAAATCAGTAAATATTTTTCAGCTGCCTAAACAATTCTTTTTGTTTTCTGCACTTATAATAATATATAATAAATAATATCCTGCTAAAATACTTCATAATTCATTCACATAAGCAAAGTGATTAATTTTATTATTTTAGCTATGAAGAGAATTGCAAAATTAAATTGTTAAATGATTTATTGGACATTTACTGCATCTGATTAATTATTTAAAATGATCTCTAATTTAAATGAAAAGTTGATTATACCTATAATTGCGTCGCCGAATCAAAGGGCTTATATTATTAAATATAATTTCGAAAGAAAAATTTAAAGAAAATAAAATTTTAAAAAATAAATCTTTTATAAATTATAAAAAAATAATTTTAAATTTTTGATTATTCTAAATAAGATTAAATTTATTTTCGCTTTTTAATCAGAATGGAATTTATTAAATAATTGAATTATTTAATCTTTAATATTATTTTCAAATGTTTATAGAATTATAGAATATTGAATATTATAATTAAAGTTAATAGGCTCTTTCTTATGCTGTAATATATCTGTAATTTTGTAATTTCTATTCTATTTTTATTCTCCGTCATTTCTGTTTTATTCAATGCTAAGAAGATGTTCTAGTTGGGAAGGGGTGTCCAATTCTTTTTGGAAAATTGTCTCAATGAAGGATGATCGATTAGCCAATGATAAGTATTTAAAATAGAATAAGTCGCTCAAGTTGGGTGCGATACAAGTGATTACTGTTAAATTTATGCGATGGTACTATTTTTTATTTTTGAAATTTGGCATAAGCAAAATAATCAGAAGGCCAGCGGTCCAGGTTGGGAAGAAGACCAATAGCCGCCGAGATTATTGACAATAAGCATGGCCAAGCACTGCTGAATCTCGGATAGGTGGCCTCCGAGAAACAAGAGGCTGGAAGCCATCGATACGAATTTGTCTATATTTAGTCATTTTGTATATATAGTCAAAATGGCCTCTGATGTCAAAAATGTCTTTAAATAAATTAAAAAAAAAAAAAGAAAGGACTAGTCAAGTGGTACTGTTTTGAAAATTAATTATTAATAAGGGTTTTGATTTTTTTTTTTTTGATTGTTAAAAAGAAAATTGTTGAGAATAAAGACTATTTTTATTCTCTTAAAGAGAAATAAAGAAACCTAAAAATATTATTTTTAGTATAAATAAAAGATTTTTTGGCTATAATCATGTTTTATTTTAATAATTAATAATACAAAATATTTATTTAAATATGTTTTTTTATTATTAATTACTAAAATAAACCACGATTAAAAAAATTTTTATTTATAATAACAATAATCGTGAAAATCTAAATTATCTATCATTTTTAGAATGATTTTACGAAATTTTGAGTATTATCTTTTTAAACCATATTACAAAAATATTTCGGAAAAAAAAATAATTGAATGAGTGAAGAAACAAAGTCGCCGAGAAAGGGTAAGATATTTGGTCAAAATGAGGGGCAAACCTAGGAAAAGGGGACTGAATGCTGAGGAAGGTATGACCAGGGATAGGAAAATTATAATGCCAAGAAAAGGAGATGCATGAAAGACCTTTTTCCCTTGGGTATACGGGTCACCCTTTATGAGAAAAGACTTAAGGGTTAACATCCAAAAAAGATCAAACAATAATGCCCAATTTGTAGAAAAAGTAATTAAATAATTATAAAATAGTACTCTAATGCAGTGATGAACAATCTCCGGCCAACTTGGGTTTCCTTTGTGGGCCTTGGTGACCCTCTTTGAGAAAAAAACCAAATATGTATTATTTTTTTTTTTTTAATATTGATTTTATTTCCATACGCCTACTCATAGTTTTAAAAAATTTAAATCAGAATTTGAGTATAATATTTCATTCTAAAAAATATCACTAATAAATAAATACTCGTTTTGCGCCCTCGATAATTTTATAAGTGGGTCTTATCAAAATTAGACTGCTCACCAGGGGTCTAGTGCTATAAGTAATCAACTTGAATATCTCAAACTCTTGGAGGGGATTAGTTTCTAGCAGCCATATTCAACCTGCGGCCCAAAGTGCAGGGGGATATTAATCACTATTTATTATTATAAAATATTTGTAATATTTATTATTTATTACAGCATATTAACAAGTCGCGGCCCACTTGACGGAGCAA
Source organism: Anisolabis maritima (assembly GCA_010014785.2). Classification (NCBI taxonomy): domain Eukaryota; kingdom Metazoa; phylum Arthropoda; class Insecta; order Dermaptera; family Anisolabididae; genus Anisolabis; species Anisolabis maritima. The sequence continues at coordinate 16,086 of JAAAKE020105287.1, forward strand.
ACAAATGGCAAGAAAGAAAAAAATATGCTGTGACGAAATGCACATCACACTTTCTCTTACCTAAGGTAAGGAAAGCTTAGTAATGTAATGTACTATCACACCAGATTTTTTGTATCTACATATTTTTTACTTTTTGATAGTATATCAGCACCCAAGAAGTATTTGTTTGTTCGTTTGTGAAGATGGAAAAGAATTAAAAAAACACAAGAGTAAAGTGAGCCCCAATCAATTTTGGGAAGATTAATATATTTCAAAAATCATCTAAAAGATAATTGATATATGAATTTTAATCAAAATCTTTAGAACCGAAAAAACTAAAAACGTATATCAGAAGAGTACTAGTAGTTTTTGGTCGATTTTATTGAAAGGCTTCAAGAGGCCTGCGCCTGGGGCACTTCCTAACTTAGATATCAAATTTGAGCTTTGCACCTTTTTTCGTTTTGGACTTATTTTGTTACCACATACATATAAACCCACAGATAAGCCATTATGCGAGACCCATTTTTACTTTCTCATATTTTAGACTGAAGGAACCTCGAAACGTGTATTCCTTTGAAATCCTAATAACATAGATAAGTAAGAGAAAGTAAAAAGGTTTCAGAATGGCTGATTTATTTGTTAAATACGGAAATCGAGGGTTCAATTCCCGCACGTTCCTTAATTTTTCATTAAAGTAAGATATTAAAATTGAAAAAATTTCCTGTTCCATTTAAGTTCTCATTAAAATCACTTTTAACAATTAAGATTATAATCTTTGGAAAATCTCCCAATTAAATTATACTTTCATTTCGGCCTTAATTATTTTTCATTAACCATGGCGCTTAAATATATTTCAAATCTACTAAATTAAGACTTAATATAAGAAAAACTAGAGTAAGTTTCTAAATATTAATGAGAGGTATTTTATTCTTTTAAGATGATATTTAATCGAATGATTGATAAAATGTAAATACCTAATCAGATTGGACCCAAGTGCACAAATAAGACTCGCGCGTCCCATCGCAGTCCCCCTACCGCCCCTCGCATAATCACATAATTTCATCGCAGATGCCTTCGTTCGTTGTTTAATATTAAAATATTTCAGAGACGGGTGTGGGCCATGTGGCTTTGTGAAAAGCAAATTAATTAATTTCTGGCTGCCAATCATTATTCGAGAAAGGGAGGGTGCCCTCTTCCACCTTCTACAGGTAACCGAGGGCTCTGCCCCATTGACTTCGCCGCCCCCCCACCACCGCCCACGCCTCTCGTTTTAATATAACTTTTTAACTCGCAATTCCTGGCTGAAATATGTTTGGCATTCGCTTTTATACTGAAAGAAGAATGTATACATTATCCGATTTCACCCTGTAGCTCCCAGGCGGCTTAGCATAGGCTTGGGAGGGTCGCTTTGGGGCACAAACCCCCACTCCAACCCCGCTTCAGTCAAATACCCTCAACACTAGATGAAATAAATAGAGGACATTATGGTCTTTTGCCAATCAATCCGATGTTTTTGTAAACTCTTTAAACCTCAAAACGAATAACGCAACTTGAAAAAATAGCTATCTATATT
>JAAAKE020105298.1:0-15756 GCA_010014785.2 Anisolabis maritima
CTTGATCCAGGTATCGATCACTTGCTTGCTATGGAGTGCTTTGATGAGGTGCGCCAAGGGGGTGGCAAAGTCTATTCTTTCCAATCCTATTGTGGCGGACTTCCCGCCCCTGAATGGTCTGATAATGCCCTTAGGTCAGTTTTATCTCACCTAAACATTAACAATACTAACTTTTTGGCGAAAAATCGAAAATTAACATCGTTACAATATCATAATTAAAAGAATTCTCTCTGATTTTGTAAGAAAATTATTTTAATCATCAAATCTTTTAAATTTTTCAAAAAAAAAAAATATTAATTTGCGAATTCTCTAATTTTTTATTTATTTTTTTCAATGAACCAATATTATATTTTTACTAAAATTTAATTTATGGACTATTAGATTGGTTTTAAGAGTTTGAAATTGCGCATATACAAAGCATTTTTCACCCATTAAATGCCCAAACTTGCCTACATTTTTATCACAATATGTCCTATAAATTTTCAATTAAATTCTACTATTTTTAATTAAAATATTTAACACATTTTCTAATTTTATTAAAGTTTCCCCTTTAGGATAATTCTTTATAATGATAAAAATTTGATTAAAACTAATTAAACTAATTTTACATTATATATTTTTTCTTTTCTAATAAAATTATCGAAGATTTAATTTTTTTTGGGGTTTTCAGGTACAAGTTTTCATGGTCGCCTCGAGGGGTTCTCCTCAATACTCTTGCCCCAGCTCGCTTTCTCGAAGCTGGCGAGGTGAGTTTTTTATTTTACTTGGAAACGCAATTAAATGTAGGTTATTTTTTAAGAAGATTATTTCAAATAAATTTACTACTTTTCTCTTAAAACGCTCTATACTTTGGATGTGCGGTCTCTACTTTCTATCTGAAATGTGTACTTCCTGTTGAAATGAAATTTTATTTTTAGACAATAGTTTGGGTGCATTTTAATTTCTTTCCAAATTTCTTTTTAGAAGGGAAAATTTTTTAAAAATTCCGAGACAAACAGTATTTCAAATACTCTATTCAACTATAATTAAACACTGTCTCATAAATCAACATTTTAACTTAGGAAGTAAGGTCTGATTTCACTGATATTTTTCCATGGAGGATACCAATATGCCTCAAAAAAAACTAGTCAACTTTACAATTTATTTAAAAAAGTTCATGCAAAATCATAATTTAACCTGAAGATAAAGACTGAAGACGTATGGTTCTCGAAATATTTGCAATCGATGCTATTATATATAAGAAGGAACAGACTGATTTCATTCTCCGAAAATCATGAAACAAACTTTCTTTAAGTATTATAAAAAAGTAATACAATGAAAATACTAATTTACTAATCATAACAAATTTATTAGATATATTTTTTGAGAATCACTAGATGAAATTGCAGGAAATTGCGACCCTGAATGATTTAAGTGAATTTGCTTTTAAATTATTTTTCTGTGCTAATTTTTATTTTAATTTCATTAATTTTTGTCCTTTTTTATATAAGGTGCTTAAATATTAATATAACTAAGAAAAAATTTTGCACCTTCCCCCTAATAGTTCAATGTTAACCAAAAATCATTCTGTTCTAGGCAATTAGGTCTATTGTATGTGTGCAAAATTTCAACACAATCGATTTTTCGAGTTATCATTTCATTTGGCCCACCTATTCATCTTTAAGTCCCTTCCATAGGACAGGGTGTCATAGCAACTCCCACTCGTAGAGTTATCATGGACGAAAGAAATTACGACAGACACACATATATATTTCCAAAAAATCTTAAATGTGGACCTCAAAACATATTTTGGTAACATTAGTTCAATTTCGATTTTTTTTTGCGATTACATTAACATTGCCTATTTAACCTTTGGTTGATCGGTAAAGTTAAAAATATTTTCCCATTTCAACAGCATTTGTCTTTTGATTATAAAATAAAATTATTATTTTATTAACATTAAAAATGTATCATGTGAAATTTTTATTACTTCTAAATTTTATTTGATCTATTATAAGTGAGATATAGCTGGGTAGATTAATTGTGTAAGGGTTTGGAGAAAAGAAAACCATCCGCCTTTCTCAAGACACTATATACCACTTTATTCAACAAATATTTCGGCCAACATTACGTTGGCCATCCTCAATGCCACAATATACAGTGCAAGAAAGATTTAAAAAATTATGTATTAATAAACAATTTTCATTCATGCTTACGTGATAATTTTGGTGGACCTGCGTCCGATAGTTATATAAAAGATTCTTGGAGAGGTGAGGGACATGTACACAGTGAAACGATTCTATAGCAAGTAATCGAATGATGATAAAACGAGCGCTTCATTGCTCTATTTTGGTAGATGTCCTCATCCTCGCCTTTCCAATCACATATATTCATTTTTGATTTTCAAATTTTATTAAACATCACAAAATGCATGACAAAAAACAAATGATGTGGTTTTTTTTTATAATTTTAATTACATATATTTTTAAAGATAAAGTATAATGCCCACAAGCTGAAAATGAATTAAATAAAATATAATCCTACCCATTTTTTGTTTTTATTTTAAAAATATTACATAATTCAGGTTTAAACCTTTTGTGTCTGTTTTGTGATTTGTTTTATTTTTATTCAGATATGTAATATTTTTCTAAAAATTCTCTTTTTCTTCTATCTTCGCGGATAAGTATTTTGATGTTTTCAAAATCAAAAGTGTGATTCAAATTTATAGAATGTTGAGCAAGGGCGGTATTTTTTAAGCCTTATTCTATCGATGTTTTATGTTCTACTTTTCTAATGTATAAAGGTCTTTTTGTGTGGCCAATGTATAGACCTTGACAATTTATACATTCGATACAATAAACGACCTCCTTTTGGTCATAGATGTTGGTGGGGTCTTTATTGTTGTATATTGTGTATAATGTTGTTTGGTCTCTTTAAGACATCGATGTCATAAGTACTTAATATCCTTTTAATAACTTCTGTAACTCCGACTATGTATGGAAATACATTATAGAATTTTGGAGTTGGGAAGTTATTCTTTGTGCTAGTGTTTATTTCGTCTTCCACGTGTTATGGGTTGCCCTTTGTAGATGTTTCTTTCTGCTTTTTTTAATTATGCATTTTATGAAATATGGTGGATATAAATTTTGGTCTTCAATTTTCAATAGTATTTTACGATTTTCCTCAATAATTCTTCATCATAAATGATATACAGGTACACCTCACCTTAAGTCGTTAATTGGTTCCAGGAGACACGATGTAAGTTGAATTTGCATATATGTAGGCTAGGTAGGTCTGGTGTAGCCTAGGCTAAACTGCTAATAGCCATTCCCCAATACTGTATTTTACTTATGAATGCATTTTCGATAAGACAAGGTTAATAAAAACTTATTTTAAGTTCCAAACAGAACATGTATTTATTATTTTGTAATAAAGTAAAAAAAAAAATGCCTGTACTAAATTTTGAAAACCAACGTATCTTCGAAAACGACGTAAGACGAGGTGTGCCTGTATATTCCTTCCGCTAAGTATTTTATGGTGTTGTATTTATATATTAAGGGAATTTGATTTGAATTTATTTGATCTATTTTTACAATATAAATTTTTACAATATAATTTAGTTTTGAGAAGAAAAGTTAAGATTCGTTTGCCTTTCTGGATTAATAAGTTGCTTGGAAATTATTCTTTGATTTTTTTGATGAATATAAGTTATTTTTTTTTAAATTTTCAATGCCATTCATTCCAGGTTGTCGAAGTGCCCGCAGGAGGGTCTCTTATGTCGCGCTCAAAGTCGTTGCAATTCCTACCCGGACTTGCTCTTGAAGGGTTCCCTAATCGTGATTCCACACAATATGTCCAATTGTACGGACTCTCCGATGCAAAAACAATTATAAGGGGCACCATCCGGTTTCGAGGTGAGTATGCATGAGTCTTTACAATAACATGCTGATGAAAGAAATTACCAACCAATTCTTTTTTTTCTTATTGATTCTAAAACTTAAAGGGTTCTTATTACGAAAGCCTAAAAAAATTATTGTATATGTAAAATATACTTTTTATTTTTAATAAATTTGAAGAAAAGACCCTTTAATAGAAATAAAAATATTTATTAAGCACTGAAATCTACACATATATTGGAATTTAGAAAAAAGAAGAGAAAAATTTTAATTTATTTTAAAATTTTAAAATTTTAAGAGACAGACCCCAAATAAAATCATACTTAGAGAAAATTATTAATATTTTTTAAACTTGCAAAAGAATTATGCATTTAAATCAAAACAATATAGAAAAAAATATTTTAAAAAAAAATTATGAAAAAATAAATTTTTCGTAGGTTTTTCGGATGCAATGCGTGGTCTACAACGGCTGGGTTTAGTCGACGTCAATCCACATCCAGCGCTACATCCTAATGGACCAGATATCACATGGCGACAACTTGTCTGCCAACTTCTTGGCATCACTGACAGTTCCATCTTCTACGAAAACCTAAAGAGCCAGGCAAGTATTATATCATCCTCCCAACTAATCACAAATTCTATCACTCAAAAAAAAATTCTTAGCTCTTGGCGGGGAATTTCAAGAAAAAATCAACTTTTCCTTATTTATTCACTGCAAAGATAGACGAAATATATGCAAATAAATGATAATCAGTGGCACTAGCGACTTTTGATATTTTTATATTATTAGTAAACAAAAAAAATCAATTTTATTTAGAAAAGATATTTTGCTTGGAATAAAATAGGTCAAATGTGGAATAAATGCTTTTGTATTTTGTGAATTTTCATAGTGTAATACTTATAAAAATGTTCTTTATTTCAGGTAGCTGCTAGAGTTGGTGGAGCGACTTCCTTCCGGTTGGAGGCGATTGAATCTCTTGGACTTCTCAATGAGGACCCTGTCCTTAAACTCAACACTCCATTGGACTCACTCTCTCACTTCTTAAGCAAAAAATTGGCTCTCGGGACTGGAGAGAGAGATTTAGTTGTGCTTCGACATGATATTGGCATTTTGTGGCCGGATGGTCGTCGGGAACAAAGAGGTCAGTATGTTGATCTTCAAGAATTTATTGATTGTTTATAGATAGTATAGTCAGTTTTCAATTAGGTAAGAGGAGGGGAAGGAATATTAACTTTTTTAATATTATTATTAACTTTGCTTTAATCAGTCATTTAATAAAATTATATTGTTTTTTTCATTTTCATTTGGACCGTAATACTGTGGTCCCGTTTATTTATCTGAGGTGCTTTTCGACCGTAGCCATCTATCGACCCCTGAAGTTACTTTATTTCTTAACTCTAACTCATCCTATATTCATTTCTAGCTAACTACTCTATATCTAATTACACCCTGTCCCTTTATTCCAACTAGTTTGAAGAGGAACTCTCTCAGCACCTGCGTTTAGCCTACTCCTTGCGAAGAATGCTTCATTGAGAGGGAATTTTTCTTTACGAACCTTCCATAAGACGGGGTGTTAGAACTTCCTCTCCTCGTAAAGTTACCTAACGGCACTATTGTGGTGGGATCCAATGTTCTAATCCAGAGCGTTTTTGACCATTTGTTTACATTAAATATTTTTATTTAATGAAATTTAATGAAAAAATCCCTCCTGTCTGGAATGCAAACACCGATCTACCTCTACAGAACCGCAACACCCTACCCGATTGCTCCACAGAGCCCTCCAATTATAATAATTTAATTTTAATACAATATAATGTTAAATATATAATTTAATGTTTGGTGCGTGGTTTCTGAGCCATTTTACCTAAATACCATATAAATTTTGGATTTTTTGTAGTAATATAGATAATTAGGTGTGAAATACATAATTTTATATTATTAAGCGGTGAGAGCAGTGGTTTCATCTTAAATTATTATTTATGATTTCTCATATAAAGATAAGGAAAGTTAGCTACATGTATGTTTTCGGATTTACACTATTTTGAGAAATAAAATGAATTCGAATATAAAAAATTTTTTTAAATATTCTAGTCAATATTTTAATTTAATGCTTTCTATAAAGTTTTGCTTTTTTCTTTTTTCGCTTTTAAGTTTCGGGGCTCCACTAGTCCAAATGAGCTTGTTTCTAATTATCTTTTTGTATTTTTCAAAAAAAAAATATTATTTATTTTATACAGTATTAGGTAAATTGTAGTGCTAAGATATAATGAGAGAGAAGATTTATTCCTCAAATTTTGGGATCTGAGCGTGGAAATTATTGAGGAATTATTATCACACCCTTTAAATTACACAATTGACAAGCAATCTTGCTATCTTTCTACGCAGGATGCGATTATCCAGGGGAAAATTCTTGCCGTTTTTCCATCATTTATCTTTCTTTGGTTTTTCCTTATTCTCCACAGAATCTAATTCCCCAACCTTTTTCCGTTACTAATTTTAGATTAGGCAATCTCAGAAAGCGTGCAGACCTTCTAATCTTTTCAAATTTTTCTTTGTCTTTTTCCTTATGCTAAAATTCAACAATAATCGATCACGGCTTGTTTTTATATAAAGAAGATAAAAAATATGGAGGAGTAGAGAGGTCCCTCATGACAGAATTGATTTGAGCAAAAAGAATGACCAATAGAAATTTTTACAACGAAAAAGAATTAGATAAAATTTGAGTTTTTATTTTTGCATGCTGATTAAGTCCCGTCCCATTTTACCATCCTAGCATTAAACCGTAGCCAATTTTATTTTGCCAGTTTTGTTTTTATGTTCTAGGCATCAACTTCGTTCTTTACGGTGATCCGAACGGTCCAAGCGCAATGGCGAGAGCGGTAGGGTTGCCAACGGCCATCGCTACCCAAATGGTTCTCGATGGCGAGATCCAACAGAAAGGTCTCGTACTGCCCTTTACTCCAGATATCTTCCGACCTATGCTCGCTCGTCTCCGAGCGGAAGGACTCATCGCCACTGAGACCTCCACCTTCGAGGGTCCTGACTGACTGCCTTCTCATACATCTTCATCCTTTCCACTAATATCATTCGTAATTAATAAATTCAATAATTTTTATAAAATGATTTCATTATTTAAATTTAAATTAACCAATTGACTGATTTAAATCCATTGAACTTAGATCATTGCAAACGTAAATAAAAGTGTTTTTCTCATCATATTTTAAGCCAATTAACTGATTAACGATACCCACCCTTTGAGAGTCGATTCATTTCTTCCCAGGACCAGGACCAATTTTCCTTTGGTTAAGGTCAAAAAAAGACTAAATATTTGGCAAAAATATATTTATTCACATATGATAATTGGCGGATATTTCGGAAGTTATTTCCAACTTATTCATAAACGGGATTTCTTCCAGAGACGGCGATGATAATATTATAGTATTCCTTATGGATTTTTCTTCTCCCTCCTCCAGCAGTCCATCGTTCGTTTCATAGCTTGTCATAGTGTCATATTTGAATGTGAAGATGTAAGATACTAAATAAATATTTATGAAGACTAAATAAATATTATAAATGAGATCGTCAAAATGCATTGCCAACTCTGGTACTTCAAGAAATTCAGCTGATGAAGGACAGTTGGAAATAACATAAATATCCAGTATATAATAATATTTGATCTTCATAATTATTTATTTGGCATCCCACATCTTCAAATTAGTCTTTTATTTGACCTCCATCATTAATAACATCCTTACACTGTTTTGATTTATAAGTCCTTTTCTGAAGCCATTTAGACTCCGTCCACATTTATTTAAATCATTTAGTATCCAATATAAATAAATTTTTTTCGCTTTAGACGGGAAGCGAACCTCTGATCTTTGGTACGTGAGGTACAGCTACCTACCTCTACCTCTGCATCAAAGGACAGGGCACCCTCTTACTTAAAAAATTTTATTTTTTCTTTTATAACTCAAACGTTCAAAATTTATCAGTTCTATTTTTCTCATTTTCTCTTTTCTAAAGGCCAAAAAATTTTTGTTTTTGTTATTTTTTTAATTGTGAAAATGAGCCCCATTAATCGTTTTTCTGAACCGATTAATCAGCCGTTATCAGAAAGTAGCCGATTACTCGATAATAATTGGCACTTTTTTAATAAATAATCAATCTTTTTCCAATAGTTATTCATTGTTTTCAGGTATAAGGTAATGTTTAGATACAAATTTCTGGGATTCCTATCCTTAACATTGAAATCCTAAAAAATAGAAATTTTATTAATGAGTTAATTAATTATTACCGTCTTGAGCTTAAATAGAAAATTTTATAAAATTCAATATATATAATTTTATATCATGCTTAATGCAGTTAATTTCAGGGCTCCAGAGAAGGGTCAAAATTATAATGTATAAATTAAATTTAGAAAAAAAATATGATTTCACTTTTTTTTTTTTTAATTTAATGTTGAAGTCAAAGTTGGTACATTTTTTTCCATCCCAACTTCGAAAAAAGGAAAAATGCCTTCGACCCATAGTTCCATAATTAATTCATCCTACAAATTACTTTCATTTATATTCATCTTTAAAAGGTGAAAAATGATGTCAATATTTCTTTTATGAAAATATAATTTTTTTAAATTTTCTCTCATTTGTGTATGATTATTAAAAAATACCATTTACACGTTTATCACAACATTTTTTATAAAATGTTAGACAATATTTTTAAAGTTGGCGGTTTCTAAAAGTTATAGGAATGACGTGATGATATAACTTGCAAGTGTTGATATATATATTGATAGGATCTCTTGCATTGTACAGTATGTCTCTTAATAAAAGTCTGTGAGATAAGTTTATAGATTCTATATAGGAAAGGAAAAAGTTCAAAAGTGAAAATTCTTTAGAGTGAGAAAAAAAAAATAACAAACTTGATGAAATTTCATTATTTGAATAATTTCAAATATCATTTGAAGGTATGTCTATTTAAAAGAGTATATAACATTAAAAAAATCTATTACTTTCTTTCTGATTACTTTTTTATAATTCATATATTCTAACTCTAATCCAATAAGAGTCATTAAAATTGTAGAAGTTAGAAAATGAGAAAACTAAAATTATTGTTATTCACTATTCATTCATAATTGTCCATAAAATAGTTTGTAAAACCTTTGTTAATGGTTCAATTTTAATAAAGGTATTAATAAAATCAACCATTATGATTTTGTTCATTTTAATTTTTCAAATAATACGATTGGAAAAACTATTAATTTAGGGAGATTATACTTAGATCTAAATCTAGTTTATGCCTAAAATTTATTTAATTATAGTCAGATAAGGCTTCACTTTGAATAAGAAATGGAAACCCACTTATGTATAATCTCAAGAAAGTTATTTCTTGGAGTAATCAAAACCTGCCAGATTCTGATATCTATAACTGAAGAGAGAGAGAAAATCTTTTGTCTATAAAATTTCAGCACTAGGGCAACTAACTTATATAATCACATTTTTTATTTTACTGGGAGAATGTCCATAATTATAATGAAATCCTAAAAGAAAATTAAATTAAATTAACACTGTCAATTCTGGCAGTGTTTTAGTTTAAGGAAATGGAATAGATAAACTAATAGCCTCTTCCCTTCCCTAAGGCCTTGAAAGTATTCTGGTTTTTCATAAACGTTTGTCATCCATTTATTCATATTTATATGAATATAAAAACTTTGAATTGATATGGGTAACAATTATTATTATCTACATATAAGATTATTTGAAATAATTTAAATCATATGTTGAATAGCCACCCACTCATTCCCACGTAATGTCAAAAATAACTTGAGAGTAATAAATTAGTAAAGAACGTTGCGTATTTAAGAGATTAAACTGGATTATCAAATGAATTGTTAAAAATCCTACATCCTAATAAAATTTTATTTTAGCGGTGATATTTTAGCTTTGCGTTTTGTACTTGACTTCATGAAGTAATGAATCTAAAATAAATATAAATTAAATAAAATTAAAAATTTATGAATTCTAATCAGGCTCTATGAAGAAGTCCAGGAAAAGTTTGAGAATTCAATCAAAAAGCTTTTAAATTAAGTTATTCATAAATTAATAAATCATCAAATAACAAAAATAGAATATTAATAAAATACTTTATTTATCTTAGTTTTAATTACATATGTAAAAATTGGAATTTATTAATATTATTTATTTAATTATTGTAAAATGTTTTTAATTGTACAAATCATTGTATATATCTATATATTATAAGTCTCACTAGAAAAAATTTTGATTACTATTTATCCCGAATTATTGACTAATTTCATTCCACCTTTTTAAATAAGCGAATTTCGACATTACATTTAAAATTTAGCTTACCTTAAAAATAAACCTTTCATTCATGTTTTCTCTAGAATAACAATATAAGAATATCCCAACCATCCCATGGCACCAAAGACTTTTTAATGATTATTAATTTGTATATTTATAGATATGAGCCTCTATTTATATATTTAAAAAAATGAAAATTAGAAAAGATTTCTTTTAATGATTCATGTATTATCTAGCAGGAAAGATACTGATTGACTCATCTTATTTCCAAGAAAGAACAGTTAGCTAATTCTCTTTAGGTACATATCCTTTGTTTTTTTTTGAGAGAATTTTTTATACGAATCTTTAGAATATCCCAGCTGAAATGGAATAGAGATTAGAGATAAATGATACAAACAATCTGAAAAATATTAAAGATTTAATTATAAAACAAATAGATTTTAAATTATCCTTATGACTCTATTTCTTAAGCTACTATAATAATATTTGTTGTTGTGGCCCTGTTAGTATGTTATTTTAGTCCGATTTAATAGCATTTCAAATTAATTAATATATTTTCAAATATTTAAAATTAAATAAAATGGCCACTTGAAAAGTTTTAATGGAATAATTATTTCTCTATATTTAATATTAAACAGTAATATAATCATTCTCAATATTTTAAAATGATAATTATTTCATAATAATCATTCAGAAACATTTGCTGAACCCAAACTAGGATTGCTATTTTTTTTCTCATTTATAATAAAATAATTCATATACCCTCATTAGTTTCATTTTCAAAAATTCTAACTAGCTTTGTTTAGATTTACTTATTCTTATTCATTTGTAGAATCCGAAATTCTCGGCTGACCTTTCAGCCTTAAACAAGTGTTTAGGCTATCCATCTGTTGGACCAGTTGAATTTCGCCTCGACTGATATAATAAATCCAAGGTCGCGTAAAAAGATTATTAATAATCAATAAAAGAAATAAAAAAAATACCAGGCTACAGATCCGGAGGGAATAATTCTTGCCAACTACAGTTAGGCTAGAGTCGGACTGCTTAATCGTCCCTAGATGAAATGTTCTTTCCATTGGGATTTATAATGAAATTTTATATTTAATAATTAATTGCGGAAAAAAAGCACATTGTAACCGGCGAAACCTCTTGGTCTTTATTATTTCACAAAATAAGTTCCTCGATTCCGAAACTAGTATTTAAAAAAAATTTATTTCTTATAGTATTATATTGATTATTAATCATCATATGAAGATTATTAGGAAACTTTTGTAAGAGGTAAAATTACATAATATTTGATTTTTTTACGGGTAAATCTTGGGAGAATATATTTTATTGCCCCGGGCTCCAACGCCACTTTATTTAACAATGGAGAATAAATTTGCAAAAAATTCCCATATATCCAAAAATCTGATTGAATCATTATTTACATTTTATTTAACCAAATTTTCAAAATTTATGAGAATGAGATTTTTTTTCCAAAAACATTAAATATTGTTGGTTTATTTTAAGATTAAATTAATTTATTTAAGGCACTCAATGTACCCTTTTTACAGCATGTTTATAAAAATGAATAGCAATTCTATTTTCCGATTTTTATTTTCGACTCTTGAACGACTAAAATATCAAAAATAAATATTACTAGTGTTTGTGATTATTTAGTAATTCATTTCTTTATTCAAAAATTGTATAATTTCCTTTAGAGGATTTATATCTTCCTAATCTTGATTGGAATAAATAATACGTGAAATTAAAAGTAAATATTTCTGATTCTTTAAAATTCAAAACTATTAGCTTATATATATATATATATTCTTTATTATTTTATTAATAAATAAAGAAATATATAGTAAAAACGTATATTTAAGAAATGGTTAAAGTGAATCTATTTGTTATTTTATCCATACGAGATGACCTCGGTTTTTACTTTCAAGATTTTAATCTATATACTTAACGAGAGAGAAACAAAACAAAGTAAAAAAAAAATACCTTTTCACATGGCTTCTCTGATTTTCCATAATGATTACACAAGAGAACAAGAAACAATCAGCGAGCTCTAAATAGAAAAATATCCCTAATTTAGACACATGTTCTTCAGGTAATACGCCATGAGCATCAGCATCCCTCTACTAAAACAATGGTTCTTAAATAAATAATAAATTTCGCAAATATAAATAAATAGTAGCTTTAGAAATTATAAACATAAAGGATAAGTATAACCGGAGATTAGAGGGCAGAATAGGAAGATCCTTAGACAAAACGGATTGTGGCGGATATATGTTAATCAATTTATTGGTTTCCAATTATTTTGAATACATTTTATCTGTATAAAAATGAAGAATTTTTTACCATATTATTAGTAACCATAATAATTATAAAAATAATTTGTAAGTAGTTATACAATACTTAAAAAAAATTCATTAATAGACTATATTATTTTTAGTACTATAATAAATATAATAGAAAAAGTTAAAAATAAATATTATACAAGATAAATAAAAAATTCATTTTTACTTTCTCTCATCTATATATGTAATGTATATAGGAAAGTATTGTATTTGCAAAAATAATCGATGTCGAGATTTCAACGGAAATAGACTTTTGAGTTCCCCTGAGTCTAAAAAATAGATCTCTCAAAATAGTCAGTCAGTCAGTCTGTCTGTCTGTGAACAAAAATATCACAAAAACGAAACTCTTCCCATGGTAACAAAATATCAATATTTTTAATTGCCATATTTGATAATAAATAAGATATATATTATATATATAATAATATATAATAAAGTGTGAATCTTATTTTTATATATTACTTTTATCTATTTACTTATTTATTTTATTTATTAGTTTTTTTGTAGTAGTTTTAGTTGTAGTTGATAAAATGTATTTTTATGCATTGTATTAAGAGAAAGTTGTATGATGTGCTCTTAGTCGTTAAATTCAAATTTAGCCTTTTATTGTTTTGGAATATTTTAACCAATAAGTTTGCACCTTTGATGTCAAGTGATTCGATTGTTGACCCCCGCCGCTTCTGCTTCGAGTCAACTTGAGCTCAACAACCAACCAATGAGTCTTCAACCCAACTCTGCGCTTAATGGTTCTTCTGAAATCCACCAAGATGGATACCATCTCAAAAATCTACCAAAGATTTCCTCAAATTCCATTTTACAAACAATGAATTCTAAACTTCATTCCAATTCCTCAGGTATTTTCTTTTAATCTACTTTATTTTTATTATTTGTTAATTTGTCTAGTTGTTTTGGCGAGAAAAAGAACGAGAAAAAGAACCTGATAATTATTTTATACTAATAAAATACTACAGAGATGTTATGATGTATTAAGAAAAATATAGTTTAGAAAAATCTCTTTATGTATTTTGAGAGTGCATTTGCAGGCGCGTGTGTGTGTGTTTGTGTTTGTATGTATGCAATGAAGTTAAAAATTTTTTCTGATTCTCTTCCATTCTCTCTCTCTCTTGTTTTTCAGGTTGGAACCTGCCTCTTCGGCTCAAATAGTTTCTTTAGTCTCGGCAGAGAAGCCGTTCCAAGTACCGCAGTACTGCGTCACTCTGTACCAAATTTTCTACAATTTCTACATTTTGGTAAGTAAATATATATAATTTATAGTTATATATATTCATCAAAGGTTAAAATAGTATAGTATAAAAGGTTTTATAAGAAATGTGTTATTTGCATAATAAAATGCCTCGGAGAGAGTAAACTTAAAAAGAGAGCAAAATGATCTTGATTTTTTATTTAAATATTTAATATAAACTTAATATATGCGATATTATGATTAAAATTGAAATACAAAAGAACTTAAAATTTCATCTTAGTTCTTTGTTAAGATTTCCTATCACCCTTTTTCATGAGATCGCAAGTTTTCTACTATCCTGATGCTAATTCAGGCATCTAATTTCGAATAAATAAAATAAAATTCTCCTTTCTAAAAAGCAGGGAGCTTTTAATTAACTTTTTCTTTCCATACTATTATCTATAATAGTAAGAGAAAAGTATTTTGCTCATAAAAAATTTGACTCGCCAATAAAAAAAAAATCTTCGTTTCATGCCAAAAATGCAAAAAAATCATAATGTGCCTATGTGTATATGTATGTATGTGTGTGTGTGTGTGTGTATAATTTTCATTTTGGCTTATATCTCTGGAACCACTCACTTATCCCGAAAAGGATGTAACTTAACAATTATAGCCCTAGAAGTGGCAAAGAAATTATTAAAATTTGAACCGAATAGACCTGCAGGGCGCGGTAAAAACCACGCCAATATATATCGCGCACCACGATTTTCTCAGCATTCGCTGATTTGAAACTTTTGAAACTCGGTGATAATAATTAAGACGCTTGCAGCCTTGGACCAATTTTCATAACAATCCGCTGAGTGAGAGGGGATTTATTAAAAAAAAATTTGGTAGAAGATAACTTACTCATCATAGAGAGAAAACTGGAATTTTATTTAATTGATTTTTTTAATTTATTTTATTAATTAATCATCAATCAACAGTTTTATTTTTGTCTTTATGGTAAACTAAATTTATTTAAGCTAATGAAAGTATTTTTATACTTATTCTTCCTAATTTCTAGTTTTCTTCTTAAGTGTCTCTTATCTCTAATCGATTGAAATTAAAGTTCCAGTTTATTCTAATTTTCTTTCACCGCAAAATATAATAATTATTTATTTTCTTATTAATTATAGAAATTCTTATTAGATTAAATTTAATCTCTAAAAAATTAAAGAAAATTTTTTCATTCTCTCTGTAAAAAAATTTAACCTATATTATATTTTTTTAAAACTTGGTTTGGTTCTTTTTAAAAATATTTTGAGCAGGATTCATTAATTATAATATGTTTAGGCTCAACCCACAATTCCCAAATGTCTTGAGTTATAAATGTTTTCGTAAAAGGTCAAATAAGTCTTAATTAATTTGTATTAAAATTGGCACAAGCATTGATAAAGCTAGGTTGTTTATTTCCAGATCGACTCTCTCCAGACGACAATCTGTGACTTAGTTAACTTTCTCGAAAATTTTATTATTATTTGTTTATTTGCCTACTTTACCTTTTTTTAAAGAAGCGGAGCTACAGTCTCGTTCAACTCACGCTCTCGGCGATAGCTTATTATTATTATTAATTTTTAAGACAATATTTCTTATTTTTCTCTGCAAATTTCAGAGGTCTTTCTTTGTAGCAATGAGAAAAACTAAAGAAATACTCAAATAGTCTCTTATTTATGTTAAAAATCTGGTGTAATGACCGCACATCACACAACTTTCTCTTACCTAATTTAAGAAAAATTATGTTATGCACTGACCCACAAGATTTTTTGCGTCGGATCTTCTAGGAAGCTGCTTCACAATTTTATTTAGCTTTTAATTTTAGAGATTTTTCGGTTGTGCGTATTATTCGATTATTAAAATCATTAAAAAAAAATTAAATTAAATTAATTAAATTGGCAATTGAATTTATTTAATTATTAAATTATTAAATATAGCAACCCCTCCCCCCCCCCCCCCCCCCCCCCCCCCCCCCCCCCCCCCCCCCACAGCCCGCCCC
>JAAAKE020105309.1:0-17636 GCA_010014785.2 Anisolabis maritima
GTGGTGGGATCCAATGTTCGAATCCAGGGCATACTTGAGGATTTGTTTACATTAAATATTTTTATTTAATGAAAAAAGCCCTCCCGCCCGGGATGCGAACACCGATCTCCTGTGCAGAACGGCGACACCCTACCGACTACTATACAGAGCCCTCTCTCCTGAAGTTAAAACAATATTTTGGAGTTAATTAGTAAACTTGAACGAAATATAATCATAATTTTGAAGATAAAAAATGTTTTATCAAAGTGAGTTCTAGTAAATTAGATTAGCACTAGTAAGAAGGCTAAGATCCATTTACGGAAAAAAAAAAAAAAATGAGAAAATTTTATAAAATAAATAATAAAAAAATGTTAAGGATTTTACCTAAAACTTGAGATGCAGATTTAGCCCCTTGGACCTTTGTTCTATTTTCTTGAGGTTGTTTTTTAAAAGGTTGTTGTTTATTAAATTGCTGATTAGGTTTTGCTTGTAGATTAGATTTGACCTGAGGAGGGAAGTTGAGGCGTTGATTGTTAGATGGGATATTTAATAATGGGGACTGGGGGGGGAAAGATTTTTGAATATCTAACGGCAAATTTGGCCTATAAATGGGCTGAGGTTTGGGTTGCATAAATGCATTAGGCTGTTGGAAAAGGGGAGGAATATTGGGATTTGAAATTTGTGTACTTTTTATTATTGGAGGTTTATATTTATTTTGATTTTGATTTCCTTTGACTTGACGAGGTGGTAGGGTTGTTGTCAATTGTAATAGATCACTTACAGACTTCTCGACTGAAACAGAAAAAATATAATAATTATAATCTAGATATATTTTACATATTACATTAATATCCAAAATATCCTAAGTTGAGGTTTTTAAAAAAATGTTAAAATTTCTTTATTGTGGGTCGATCTTTTAACAACAAAGTTATTTATGGAAAATAAAATTTTTTTGGCTCCAAATTTTGTATTGGAAATAGCTCAACAATGAAATAAATTTTCAAGTAAACGATCTGGTATGTGACTAGTGTTGGATAATGTCGTAATTGACGAACTTATCGACTCACCTAACTGATAGTAAAAGCCTATTTCTTTCTTGGAAGGAAATGCACTAAAAACGAGAGAATATTACAAAGTGACTAAATTTCAATATGTTTACTTTTTTATATCCTATAGATGGATCCTATAGATCGATTGATATACAGCGGATCCCCTTTAGATTTGAGAGATCCAGGGACTTTGTGTCATTAACCCTATTAGTGGGAGTGAGATTATCTCTCACTTTCCTACCCAATGAGGAGACTTCTGGCAAAGTTGGAAATAATCTTTTGTAGTAAGCCGGACTCGAACCCGAATTGTTTTGCAACTCTAGATCCGTAATCCGCAGCTTATCGTCTTGGCCTCTGACTCTTCATCTCCTTTAGATATTAAATGGCGATGAAGTCAAAAAAATAGTCGGGCCACAGCTGGGGCCGAAACGTCAGGCGTGAAGCCGATAAATTAAAATAAAATTGCCTGCACAAGTCTTGACTAATTTTTTGACTACATCACCATCAAATCCACAACCATAACTCTGTTAAATAAAAAGAAATATTATACACTTTTTGATTCTCGGATAAAAAACTAATCAGAGGGCTTAAGGGTAATAATCGTTAGATATTATCCTTTTCAGAGGAAGTTTATTATAGTCTTAAGTAGTTTCATGAGTGAAAAAAAAAGATATCAAATCATTTTTTTACTTTGCATAGTGCATAATTCGGGGCTAGATAAGTAAAGTTTATTCTATTTCGCTGTATTTTTATAAGTTTAAATAATATTAAGGATTAAAAAAGGGGTTACCCTCTAGTTAAAACAAATTTTATTAATGTATCAAATTTAAAATAACCTTAATTTTTTATTTTTTATTACAATATTATTTTTACAGTTTTATTATTCCAATCCGAGGGCAATAATGAATAATTTATTCTTGTTAAGTGAATCAAATAATCGATAGTATTTCAAATAAAAAAAATATGAGAGAATAGATAAACTTTATTTATATAAATGATGAAATTTTTAATGAGATTTGGATATCGTATCTTTACTCTCATCAATCAACATCTCAAAAAAGTTATATCTATCTAATTTATTTATTTAGAAATATGAACAAATTAACATTAATCAATATATTTTGAATTTAATAAAAATTTTTTCCATTCCCAACTTATTTAAGTCAAATTATAGAGATTAATTTTATAAAAAGAGAAATAATTAATAATTGAAAAAAAAAAACTTTTTTCTAAGCAAGAGGACCCAACAATTATGAAGTCTGAAGAAGTGTAAATTTTTTAAAATAAAGAATGTGTATTCTTCAAATAAACATAATGTTTATAAACTTACAATCCCAGTTATTATTTTCTGCGACATTAATAATTACATCGACATCTAAATGCGGGCTAAATTTTTGAAGTAAAACGGGCAAGATTTTATTTTTTTGAGCCTTGAGATCAAATTCTCTCTTTTGGCCCATAGATTTGCTGTTACCACGGCCCCTGTTGTTCTGATAATGTGCCATACTAGCAGAGGATACTCTAAAACAATAGAAAAATTAATCACTTCTCATTTATATGAAAAAAAAATGGGAAAACGAAAAAAATTATTAGAAATAGAATCAAAGATATTGAGATGAAGATGAGAAGAAAAATTTGTTTTATATTTTATATATATATATTTATTTATTTTTGTTTATTGCTTATATTTAAATAAAATGAACGAAAATTGTATATTCTTCAAATAAACATAATTTATTCTTATTATAAGTTATTTGACTTTTTAGACACCTGAATTTGGCAATTTTTAATTTTTACTTTCTCGTAAACTGTATAAAATAGGGAAAGTATTGTAATCGTCCAAAAATCCGGTCTCGAATTTTTAGTTGTTCTTGACTTTTTTTGTTCTTCCGTGCCTGAAAATACCATTTTTCGAAATGTCTGTATGTATGTTCATTATGACGATAATTAAAGCACGCTTTAATGTGGATCAACCAAATTTTACATCCGTGCATTAGAGAAAAATTATAGATCTCTCTCAACTTTTGGCCTATTTCTGGTAACCGGAAGTGGTACTTTACCTGAAATGTTTTTCTAAAAATAGTGGTATCTCACTTATATGTACAAGAAAGTTGAGAAGAGGCCATTCAGAAATTTTTTCTTTAAAATTTTATTAATTATTCAAATTAAAGTAAAACTATAAAAATAAAAGTTATTTAATTTGGACTCAACAGCATTTCGAACACCCCTCAAATAAAAATTGTACGAACTAATATTCTCCACAACTTTTGTTAAATAAATTTTTATAATAAATCTTTGTTCTTGCAAAAATTCTAAGATTAAGATAATATTTTATATATGGTTTGAGTCGGTTGGTTACGTTTTTTTTTTAAACCTAAAGATTCACACTTTTAACACTTGAAACTGGAAAATCTCAGCTAAAATTTTAAAATAAAAATAAAGCGCTCGCATAAACAGTAAAAAATTGACTGGGGTAATTTGTTTTAAAATTAAATAAATTTTTGAAAAATATTCTTTATTTATAAATTAAAAAACAAATTAATAAAATGTAATATTTATTGTTAGAAAAATATCTCACATTGATTAGTTAAAAATATTTAAACAGTACAAAATATTTTTTTGAAGGGGAAGTCCAAGTCAAAAAATAATCAATATCAGCTTGTTTGTATTAAAATTCTGATAAGGTAAGCATTTTTTGTTTAAACAAAAAAATAAAGAAATGCTTTATATTGAAATTAATAAAAATAACATCTCTATATAAATATTCATAAAATAATTAAAATTCAATTTCATAGAAAGTGAATGTTTTAGTATAACTATTATATAAATATAGATTGTAAGTCTAAAAATAGATTAAATTATAACAAACAAAAGAATAAAAACAAAATACCTTTTCACATCAATTTATACAGGAGATACAATATTTGAGATATCAATCAAAAGAATAAAATCAAGAATCCTACCAAACATTTAGAAATGTGATTTTAGAGTGTAATATAGAAAAATTAAAATAAAAGAAATTTTAAAAGAATGGACGTCTGAACTAGTTTGACATTGAAATAGCAAATAAGAACAAATCTATGTTTTGAAGATAATCCAAATGTATGTGAAACTGTTGAAAATTCCCTCCTATAGAGGGCAGTTTCTTCTTTTGAAAAAAATATATATTAAAATATCTAAAATCAAAGAAAAAATTATATTGTTATTAATTCACTAAGGATATATAAATTATATAAGATTTCTTTAATAATAATAATAATTATTATTATTATTATTATTATTATTATTATTAAATTAAAGTTCATGAGACTAAAATAATTACAGGCGGGAAAATAGAATATTTTTGAAATCCAAAAAATTATAAGCTTATGATTTCTCTCCTTTTGATAAATTTTTTCAGGAAAAGGGCAGATTAAGTCGATTGATGACTATTGGCAGTAAAAATTACGAGAACTTTAGAACAGGGGTTTCCAACTAAGCATCCGCAGGAGTAAATTCGCCTGCGACTGATTTTCTAAGCACCCGTGACACGATGATGTAAATATGGAATCCTAACAAAGCCCTCTTGGTTTCTAGCAATTTTTCCAATTATAATCTAGACGTGAATTATAAAATCATTTTTCTACTTTTAATAATTTGAAATAATTGGTGGATAATTTTTTAATCTTATTTACTATTTTACTATTTACTATTTATTATCCAATATAAATTATCGGGGATAGTAAAAATTAAAAATATATAATTATATAAAATGAATATATAAAAGAAGCCTGGCTGAATGACTAAAGTCACAAATAAAAAAGGATTTCATGGAATTCAAACCAGAGATACAATTCCTAATTTTAACCATCTTTCCAAGTTTATAAGTCAAATCGAGAAAAACAATGTCATTTGATTTTATTGTGATAACATCACATGACATGGTTCTTCCTAGCGCACCTACTTCTAAAAAGTTTGGCCACCCCTGGTTTAGAAGCAAGCGGCTTCAATTCAAATCAAATTATTCTAAAATGTTGTATAACATCTTCATACTTCTGAGTTTTTTTAGAGTTCTGCTTTAGTTTTAACGCATATGACATAAAATCTCCGCTTCTTGCAAATTCTATGCTTTCATCGAAAAATATTTTTCTCTTCTGTAGCCGAACATGTACATCTCCTTCATCAAATGAAAGTTTTAACAATTCGCTTACTTCAATTTTATAAAATTATTCTCAGAATTCTCAATAAAATTCTCCAGTGAACTTAGTAAAATATAGCCTTTTAATAATTCCTACTCCACTGATTGCAGTAATTTGCTAATAGCATTTATTATCTGAAAAATGATATTCCGAATCATTGTGCTCAGGAGGATTTCATATTTGTCCATTTTTTTTTTTCATAAGTGAAGTAGTCACAACTATTCTGGTCTTTTTTCTTCTTTTGAGTCCCAGAGCTAAAGCTAGTGGCGGAGTAAGGACTCTGGACCAAGGCGGTAAAATTTGAAAGGGTCCCTATTTTTTAAACTAATTTAATTTGATAACTTTCTCAATATATATATTGTTTTTCATTTTAAGGAATAATTTACTTATTAAATTAAGGGCTTTTTTTTAGTCTTTTTCTGTATCTGAGGTTTGATTTTGTTGTGATAACATAAAATTCATAAATAAAAATAGGCCCTTAATGAAAAAAAGATAATAACAATAATGATTTAATTTCCTTTTTTAATACATGCTTGACAATCAAGCTTGATTGTTTAAATTTCTATGTTGTTGGAAAAAAGAGAATGCATAAAGTATTTAATATAATAAAAAAAATAAACAAGTGAATGAATGAATTAAAATTTTAAATATTTATTTCTTTGGATAATAATTAATTCAAATTAACGAAAAATAATGTTCGAGTATTTCTAAAATGGCAACAATTTTAGTTGAAAATCTAACGACCTAGGCGCTAGTGTAGCCTTTTTTAGTCTTGTTGAAAATTATTTTATTTATTCAGAAAGCATTACTCTTTAAAATCAAATTAATTATAACACAGCTACCAAATATTTTTTTAGAATATATTTTTGTGTATTTAATATTGGGAACCTATTTATTTTAAATAAACATTCAAAGAATAATATTGGAAAAATTTAGGTAAGAATTTTATAATTCTTTTAAACATTGATTATTATTATATTTAACCTCACTATAATCACTATTAAATTTATTTTTTTCTCCAATATTTTCTAAATAATTCCACTAGATATTAACATTTTTTTTTTTGAACACCCAACACTTTATTGAATTTATATATAATAAATCAATAATTAATTTCCATGTGGAACTTGATTAAATTCACATCTTGATGACAATATTATCTCGCAATAAATTTTCTCCCTTTATTTCTTAAATAAAAAAGTATTTAATTATTTTTATTTTGAAACATAATTAATAATTTATTATTATTATAAAAACAATTTTGTTTTAATTTGTTTTTAGGCCTGAAAATAAATGGCTCGAGTCAATCCTGTATGAATTTTTAAATAATCCTACAAAACGGACCATATTAATAATATCTTGTCTCGAATTTTAAGCCATATACCTTTTCTTGTGAGTACATCTTTATATTTTTTTAATAATTAATTTATTACTATAAATTTCATTAGATTTCATTTTATAAGATTGATTGTTTTGTTCTGACTTTTTAATTTTTCTATTATGTAAATTGCTTAAACGCTTTATTCTAATTCTTTTTTATTATAAAATTAAAATGATTGGATACACAAGCATATATCATATCGAGAAAGGCCACTTAAAAGAATTTTTACATCTTGTTAAAATCTTTTGGCCTATAATAAATTTTAATTTTAATCTTAATATTTAGTCACTTAGTGACTATAATAATAAATTGTAGAAATTGTTATACTATCTTATAACAACTCAACACTGTCAAATTTTGGCAATTCAATAAATGGCAATATAAAGTTAGATAGAACTCACTCACTATATTAATATAAGTAGAAAGCTTGAAAATAGTAAGTAGCCAGGAAGGACCTCCTTTTTCTTTTTAAATATTTTTTTGAAAATAAAAAAATTGAACATGAACTTAGCAAAAACTATAAAAAACAGCTTATGAAATATCTTTAATTTTAAGCCAATCTGAAAGGTTTACAAAAAAATTTGTATAATAAGAATATTACAAGTACATTTTGAAAAAATATGGGATGGGTATTTTTCATTCTAAAGGGTAAAAGATAAAATATCAATTGAAAACTGCTTTGTGAAAATTTGGATAAATTATGTATACGGCAAGCTAGAGAAGAAGGTAAAAATTTGAATCTATCGCTTCTGGATTTTCTGTAAAATTTTAATGTTTGAGCATTTTTTGAAAAATGGGGTAAAGAATTTTGGAAAATTTCTATTTAAGGGCACTTTTAATATAAAATAAAAATACTGAGAATTTTATTTAATCTTAGATTAATAAATAAATAAGATGAAAAAATCTTAAAAGTTAAGCCTTTGGGCAGTTCACTATTTAGCTGTATCTATAAATATACATTAAAAAATAATTTAATAACTTAATTTAAAGCTTTATTTAAAAAAAACCTTAATTTTATTTTTTCAAAATTAAAAAAAATTGTTCTGGTGTAAATGATATTTTACAAAAATTTCATGAGAGCTCATTACTCGTCTGATTTTTTAATTTTTAAAAGACTCCGAGTACTGTGGATCTTTTAATTTTGGTGTAGGTTAAGGTTTTTACAGCACAAAACAATATAATTAAAAAAAAAAATTATATTTATTATTTAGAAGGTTTACAAAGCCAATTTTTGGTTTCGATAGGCAGTAATTTCAAAATCAGCTTAATGATTTTGATTGCAATTCATATATCAATCATTTTTAAATAATCTTTGAAAAATATTAACTCTTATGTCTCCAAAATTGTTTGGGCCCCACTTTAATCTTGTGTCGTTTTAAAGTTTTTTCGATGATCTCAAAATCAGCGATTTTGATTAAAATTCAATTCAAAATATATCACTTATTTTTTAGATGGAATATTTACCCCTCGAAAAATGTTTGGGGTCCACTTTACTATTTTTTTTCTTTTTTTTTTTTTCAATTTTCTCCAAATAGGCTCTAATGAAAAAATTGATCGTACCAATATTCACCTTTTAGGTACTGATAAACTATCGGAATTGGTGTGACAGCACATTACATATTTTCTCTTACCTAAATAGGTAAGGGGCGCAATAAATTATATGACCATGATTGAAGGTACAAAATCTCTAGTTAGAATATAATGGAGTGGAATTTTCAGGGTTATAGAGAGGAGCAGATCAGGAGGATCTGGGATCCCGTGGCCGGGCTTTTGAAAGGACGTCCGGAGTGCGTCAGAGAAAATTTTTAAAATAAATAAATGATCATTATATGATTTAGTCCAAAGGACCACTCGACCTCCAGTAAGGGTGGGAGGGTGGGGGGCAAAGTAGTTTCTAACACAAAAAGAGTTTTATATGAAAAAAAAAGAAGAAAACTTTCCAGGCACACACACTTACCTCTACTAATATTAAAGATGTAAATAATCTTATGGGAATTCAAATTTTTTCTTATTAGAGTAGTTTACCATCAATTTTAAATTAATTTAGCTTAACACAATGAAGAGAAATAGAATTAATTTTAAAAAAATATTTTTTTCTTAATGAGGATCATAAACTTTTTGTCCTCTTTCGTATTAATTATATTCTCAATTTATGTTCGAGGAGCCGCAAGGTTCCGAAAAATCTCAGAGGTTTTCTTAAAAATTAAATTAAAAATAGATTATAATAGTTTATTTTACTAAATTAAAGACTTTATGGAGAGATTAATATTTAAAATGATTCTCTTTTTAAATAATTTACTTTACAGAAAACACTCAGAAGGAAGTTGAGTGTCTGGCTAGCAAATATTAAGGATAGAGTGAGTGAGGGTTCCGCAAAAAAAAAATGTCTTCTGAAGGGTTCCATGTATAAAATTATCATGAAAATTCTTTTTTCATTTTGTTTAGAGGAGAAAAGGCTGCCAGATACATAGTGGTTTGTCTGCCATGCCGCGGACCAAGCGTAGAGCGGCTACTGATATGGGACCAGATGATGATGAACGACATTGCAACAAACGTTTACGTAACACAAGGTAAAGCAACAACTCAATCTAGTGCTTTTGATTTTATATTAAAATAATCTTGTCACGGTGGTGTTAGTGTAAGAAAGAAAATGTCTTCTCATGTCGACCACACGACTTATTATTAGCCTATTCTGGGGGGAAGTGTTAAAAATAACTTGCCTTGGTGGGTACTCAATTCACAACAGATTGAAGGTGCTTCAGTGTTTTTCTCTAGGTAAGTGGGTCAAGAACTTCGGTCTATGATTTGTCAGCCCCTCAATCATCATGGGGGATTTAAGGTGGATATAGAGATGCCTTTTTTTAAGCATCTTAAGCCATCATTATATTAAAAAAGAATTTAGAAATTTATTGGCTGGTTGATATGTGATTATATATTTAAGAAATTAAATTGTTTACTTATATTAGAAATTTTTGCTACGAAATATACTCAATAAATTAATAAATTATTTTCATTAGAGAGAAAAGAGATTTATATACTTTTGAAAATATAAAAAATTTGTATCCTTTATCCAATTTAAAAAAAAATTGTTGTTCAGTCTCTTCTCCACGCTTTATTTTAATGAATATTCATTATTTAACTTTAAAAGTGATTCATTACTTCATGTTTTACACCAAAATAAATTTAAGGGAAAAAATAATAATTTTTATAAAAATTATATTAATTAATTAATTAATTTTTATTATTTTTATTTTATCACATTTTTAATTAATTTAAATAAAGTTTGGCTGAAGTTGCTAAACCGTCAAATTATATACCATTGACAATTTCTTTATTTTTAGAATTAGTGGCTGTTTTGATGTGATAGTGATGTTTTGATTGTACCTTTTAATAAAGTCAACAAGAGCATATTGACATTTAGACAAGACAATTGAAAAGTACATAATTAAAAATTACATGAAAATAAATAATTATGTACACCTTTTGGCTCACCTTTTTTTCATTTATAAGACTAAAGAAGGACGAATAAAGAGTGTCCGAAACGTCTGATTTTAAGAAAATAGAGAGTTTTATATGGCTGCCTACGCCCATCCATATCTTACATTTCTTTATTTACAAAAAAATTTTATTTATTATAAAATATTTGTCTAAAACTTTTTGCCATAAATAGTAAATATTATTAAATTATTGAATTGAAAAAATTAATTTAAATCTATTTTTAAATACTCAAAAAACATTAAAATTTTAATTTTAATTTTTTTTTTTTAGTTTATATTTTTAGTTGTTATTACATATTTAGGAATGTGTTGATTCTCTAACCTGATTGATTAAAATTTATTTAAATATATAGATGGACTAAAAATTATTTAATACTAAGGTAGGGTTTTGTTTGTAATAGCTGGTGGTATCAGCACTATCGACTGAAAAACACCAGTCAATAATATATTGTTCAAGATAAAAGTATATCAAAAAAGCATATCCGCCGCAAAAACGAAAAATCAGGGCCGAGAATTATGCTCAATCAAACATCACCTCGCAAAATATTTAAATATATTAAATAAAATAAATATGCTCAGATAACTATGATAGTAACGTTAATATAATTAATATAATAACATCTGGAACTTTTTATACTGAAATCGTATCATTAAAAACATAGAATATAAAAGGTCTTTAAACAAACTGAAGCAAACTATAAAAAAAAGCAAGTAAAACTGCATTATTTAGGGGTGTGTGAGGTATATCATAGCCTAAGGATTCATCCGATTTAATAAAACTCCCAGAGAAAATACGTTTAAGTTTATTTGGCCATCCTTAATTATAGGGAATTATATAAATGTTAATTTTCAGAATAACTAACATTAAACTCGGTTTGTCAATAATAAGATTAACAGCATCATATGCTTTTGAGTTTAATTATATGTTATTTTTTCTAAATATTCACATCTGTATAATCCCCTATAATGGTAGTATGGCTGAATAAACCGAACAGAGATTTATTAAATCCGATATATCCTGCTTTGGAATCTCCATCTTCCTTCTCAAGCTTCACTCTATAGCAATATTTTATTCAAAATGAGACAATATATTATAAATATGTTTGAAATAATAGCTAGTGGTTATCAGCGCTATAGATTTTAAAGCACCAGTCAATAAATAATATATCGTTTAAGATAAAAGTAATATGTCCGCCATATAAGCGTAAAATCCTGGTTCGAGTCCAGGTGCGCGAATTATGAATTACAATTTTTTTTTTTAAAGCATGCAAAAGTGATTCATGTAAAAAAGTAGCGAGTAAAAAGTCCAGATATATTTAAATAAATTATTTCAGATGCCGAAGGCTAAAAAAATATTAAATTTTAAGTAAATTAAGAAAATATGTAAATTTATTTAATTATTTTATTTAATCATTATTATAAAACAAGAGTATTTTTATTTAATAAAATTTGTCATTTTAGTTCTCGACGAGGTGCCAAAGCCGATGAGGCATCAGCTTTTAGTCACAAACGATGTTTGGCGTGGTTTCGTGAATATACCTCACCTGACGAACCTGACCTCCTTGGACCGGACGGTATGGAAAAATTTTGCGAAGATATTGGAGTTGAACCAGAAAATGTAGTTATGCTTGTTCTTGCCTGGAAAATGAATGCTCGGCAAATGGGGTTTTTCACACAAACGGAATGGTTGAAAGGACTTACTGAATTACAGTTTGTATCTCTATTATTTTTATTTGTAATTAGTTTCTATTTATTTATATTTTATTTTTTAGGTGTGACACGATAAGTAAAATACAAAATAAACTTGACTACCTTCGCTCGATCCTTAATGATCCAGTATCTTTCAAAAGTATCTATAGATATGCATATGATTTTGCTAGGGTAAGTTTTAATTACTTTTATTTTTAATTTACGTGACCTTTCAAATTGTAATTTTCTAAATTTTCATCAGGATAAAGATCAGCGAAGTATGGATATAGAAACTGCCAAAGCTATGTTGCAATTGTTACTCGGAAAACATTGGCCACTCTTTGGTCAATTTAATACTTTTCTCGAGTATAGTAAATACAAGGTCATCAATAAAGATCAATGGTGTAATATACTCGAGTTTTCTCGAACTATATTTAATGATCTTTCCAATTATGATGTCGATGGAGCGTGTAAGTAAATTTTTTTATTTACTGGGTAGAATTTTTTTAAGAAGGGTAGGGAGAAAAAATAATTCATTTTATAGTTGTTTTTTTTTTCTTTTCGGCATATAAGAACATAAGGCGTCCGTAGAAAAATTTTCAGATGGAGGTAAAGCAAAAAATCATAAAAATAACAAGTAAACTAATATATAAGTTAGTTTACCTTTAAAAAGTGTATATTTCTTTTTACATTTTAAAATAATTCGCTAATCACAGGGCAAACGGCTCTCGCTATTCTCAAATAATAAAAATATTTTAAAGAATATTTGCCTATATTTTTAATGGCTCAAAAATTAAATGTTTATATAGACCGTTTGGTTTGGTTTTTACATTTGTTTTTACAACATTCTCATATAATTTATCTATTTTGTTTAAAATTTTTAAAATAAGATGACTTATAAATAAATAAAGTAAAAATTATAAATCGCCATCACTGTTCTCAATCACTTTTATGATTATAATTTGTGGAATTTTTTATTCGATCTCAGGGGGCAGGTGCACCCTCTTATCCTGCAGACGCCCATGATTAGACTTATACGTTATATTAATAATTTATACACTAACCTGCCCATATTTTTTTAGTGATAATAGTCCAAATAATGTTTTCTATACTTATATATATAATTATTATTGTTGGGGGAACAAATCCTATCCTTTCACCTTAATGAAAGGTTCAATGATTCTATAAGTTAATTTATTCAAGGTTGGATTAGGTTAGGTTTAAGTGGTTGCCGCCCTCCATTGGGGAGACTCACTTAGTGCCTACCACTAATAACCCATTGTAATACCACTTGGATTTCTGAGGATGAGATTATCTCTCACTTTCCTACCCCAGGAGGAGCCTTCTGGCTGAGTTGGAAATAATTGCGGCAAGCTGGACTCAAACCCGATCTATTTTCATACACTAGATTCATAATCCGCAACTTATCCGTCTTAGCCACTGCCTCCTCGAATTTATTCAAAGTTCAATATTTAAATTTTTCTTTCGAAAGTCCTTTCTTTTTCATTTTGTTTCGTCCTTGTCCTAATCCCGTAAGTAATAGCCCTTCCAAGAGAAACCCTTCTAGGAAAGTTACTTGTCGGCTTCCTTGTCCTCCTGAGATCTTAGGTGTTAGAAGCATATTTTGGCTTTCATTGTAGATAATATTTTTGAACTTACCTCGATCCAGTATAAAATTTGATATTCTTCACTTTTATTTCAATTTCTTTATCTTTGAAATTTTCCTCTTTTGAGAATATTATTGTTATTTACTAAATAAAAGCAACTCTTTTTTTATTCGGTTGTTGCAAAAATAATGTCGGTTTTTAATGCAAAACTTTAAACACAAAAATCTCCAGTTCTACTTAACCGTTTTAATCGAAGTAAGAAATAAGTTTTCATCTATACACTTTTGCCAACGTGATAAGAGCTTATTAATGCCTTTTACGAAAAAGTCCGGGTCTCTAGATTCGATGAAATCTTTAAACGCAATTTCGACACCGGTCTGGTTTTTAAACTCTTCCATCTAGAAAGTTCGTTAAATGTGCGAACAAATAAAAATCATTCGGGGAGAGATCTGGCGAATAGGAGGGATGAGGCAGACTTTCGTATCCAAGTTCGTTCAATTTTTGCAGGGTGACCCGTGCAACTTGTGGGTGTGCGTTATCATGAAAAAGAATCGATCCTTTTCTGTTTATCAATGCTGGACACTGCTTTTGCAAACGCTGGTGCATTTCATCGAATTCCAATTTCTATACACTACTTCTCAGCAGTTATTGTTTCACCCGGTTTTATGAAGTTATAGTGAATTAAGCCTGCACAAGACTACCATACAGTCAACATGATCTTTTTCGTGTGCAAATCCGGTTTTTCATCTTTGTCACCATTGATCCCAACTTTTTCTGTTATCGTAGAGCACCAATTTCTCATTACAGGTCACAATGCGATCAATAAATGGGTCATTTTGTTGTGCAAAAGAAAGGAAGAGCAAATTTCAAAACGACGATTTTTGTTCATTTCTGTGAGTTCATGTGGAACCCATTTGTCGAACTTTTTCACTTTTCCTAGCTCATGGAAATGGCGTTCAATAGTCGAATGGTGAACTTGCAGCTCTTCTGCAAGTTCTCGAGTCGTTTTCGATGAGTCAGCTTCAACAATTCGCTTCAGCTTTCTTCACTCTTCCGAATTTTTTCGAACCAACGACGTACAGTTCTTTCATTAGCAGTACCCTCACCAAAAGCCTTTTAACTTTGTTAACTTTGTTCGTCTCTGCCGCTCTTGTGTCTAATTTGAATTCATACAAATAAATTGCGCGAATTTCTGATTTTTCCATCTGTAAGAAAAAGATAAACATTTGTAAACGGTGGTTAAAAGTAAAACTTTTAGCACAGATAGATAGGGCAGATAATGCCGTTTAAAATAATATATAACTTGACAACATTTTCGCAAAACTTTATTAGTAAAAAATACATTAAAGTTTGACATAACAAAAACGGACATTATTTTTGCAACAACCGAATATTAAGATAGTACTATAAACTAAAAATCTTTTCGGAATAGCAAAATTCTGATAGTGAAAAATTATCATTTAACTTCAAATAAATGGAAAAAATAAAGAAAATTTTCATGAGGAGAGAATATTATAATTTAGATATAACTGCTTTGACGACATAGAAAATATATTTATAAATATTTAATTTATTAAATATTTTTTTCCAGGGCCTGTAATGCTTGATGAATTCGTTGAATGGATTAAAGGTGGAAAGGGCGGAGAAGTCAGAAGCTGAAATGAACGCGTTCGATAGTAAAACAAAATATTCTTCTTTTCTTTCCAAGCAGGCATTAAAAATAATCCCTTATATATCATTCAAATTCCAAATATGCCCTTTCAACCAAAGCGATATCCAATCGCTACCTGAACAATCTTTATATTATTGAATAAGATATATAAAAATATATCTATATAAATTATATGTTTTGATGTATATTTATATAGGTATAGGTATGTATATAAGGGCCTAATCAACATTTGCACAACTAGCTGCAATCCAGTAAAGTTCAATTTGTGTTTTGATGATCAATATTATTTTAAACTTTTTTCTATTATTATTATTTAATAAAAGTCCTTCAAGATGGCGTTTTTTTCTCGCTAAGTAAAATATTCACAACTGCCAATATATATATATATATATATGTATGTATATATATATTAACCCTTTCTCCGAAGTATAATCGATTAGACCTACGATCTCTAATATAATATTCGTCGAAACGTTCAAACGCACTAAAATAATCATATCG
The DNA here is from genome assembly GCA_010014785.2 of Anisolabis maritima. Classification (NCBI taxonomy): domain Eukaryota; kingdom Metazoa; phylum Arthropoda; class Insecta; order Dermaptera; family Anisolabididae; genus Anisolabis; species Anisolabis maritima. The sequence continues at coordinate 15,554 of JAAAKE020105309.1, forward strand.
TATATTCGAATCATTAAAACCGGATATAATAATGATATTATTTATTTAAAATAAATTATCCATATTCCTATAGAATTAATTGATTAAATATAATTTCTGTTAATTTTTAAATTTCCAATAAATAAACATTTGATTGTTATGATGATCCTAATTTGCCTATGAAGTTAAATTTTCCTTAAAGGATTTAATTCACTATCTCTTAACTTAGAATCCCTAAAGCTTTGCTTACAATTTGATTTCATGTATATATAGATATAATATAATAGACCAAATATAAGTGATATTATTTCTGATGTATTTTATAAATATATTTTTAAAACATCTGATAAATTTAAAATTTTACGATATGTTTAATATTTCCAAAATTAAAAAAGTCTAAGCTAATAAAGTTAAATAGTAATTTTATTTCTTTAATTTATATAATGTGAATGAATCAAATTTAAAAAACTTTGTTTGAATTTTCTTACTAGAACATTATTTTACATGAGAAAAAAATTTTTTTCCCATATACTTACACATTTTTTATTAATTTTTTTCAATCGAGCCAGAAGTTTTTTTATTTCAGTGTCATAATAAAGGAAGTTCTTTGCAAGAATTCTTGACTTGGCCATTATCATCTCTATTCTTCTCTTCACTGGTCTTCCTCTGTTTTGATGGTTCTAATTCTCATTGTAGATCACTCTCTCTGACCAAAGATATGTCTTCCTTCATAATTTGACACTAATAAAATACTTCCGATCCGATTGTAAAAAAAATCATAGAAAAATTGAAATATATAAAAACTTTTTTTTCATTGTAAAATAATATTATAGTAAAAATTACATTTGGTTTACATTTGATTCACTTTTCGTATATTAGATTAAAATTAGAATTAAGGAAAACTTTTTCTTATAAATAAATAACCTAATTTTAAAAAAAATTCAATTTTTAAAATAATTCTTATCTCTTTAAGTAATTCAGCAGCAATTAGCTTTTTAGAATTTTTATAAAAATATGAATTTTTTTAAATATTTTCCTATTTAAGATGTATCCTAACTATAATTTACGTTAATTTTTGATTATAATTTTAAATAATTATTATTAAAATTCTAATCTTTAGAAATTCGTCGTTCGGCTTTTAGGCTCAGAAATTTCCGTCCTAAATTATAAAATTCTCTTTAAAATAATGAATTCATCAAATCAAATTGGGGGTTTTTAGAGCTTGAACTAATGACGATTAATATAAATAGAATTGTAAGCACAAATTTTTGGGATGACCTATTAAATATGCAATTTAGGATCATGATCTATTTTTATAATAATCAAAATTTAATTTTAATTGTGAATAATTTTCTTTTTTTGTTTACGGGTAACGTTTTCAAATAATATTCTAAAAAAAAAATATTAAAAAAGTTAAATTTTTAGATCTTAAATTTATAGATTAAAATAAGGTAATTTAATTTTTTCTTTTATTAAAAAAAAAAAAAAAATTAAAAAAAGAGCCAAAAAATTGGCTCATGACAGTTAAAAAGGTCAAGACTGATTATATTACATTTGATAAGAATTTAATTCTACCAAAAGAACAAAACAATTAGCTTCCTTCGAATGGTCGTAAAGTTGAATGCCGAAATGTATTTGTCTTCTTAAAATAATTGATGATTGTACAGTTCAGCAGTATGAAGACAGAAGGACAGATGTTTCCAGTTTTGAGGTTTAGAGTGGTATAACCATTAAGCCTTTGAATGCTCAAATATATTATTCACATATATACTCATTATTTTGAAGAATTTCCACGTTATATATATATTTGCCAATATGGTTTCTTATATTATTTACTAGTATTCCTATTTATTTTTTTATATTAAAATATTCGTTAAAATAATTTCAAGGCACTTATAAATTTTTAAAAATTTCATTACAAATAATTTAGGCCCTAATAAAAAATTAAAAAATTCTTTCAATACATTATTTTTATATCGAAATTTGATTAATTTAATTTAAATGCGAAATAAAGACAATTGATTAATCTAAATGTTTTTTGAAATGTTATCATTTTTTTTTTCAAAATTGTCATAATAATTACATTCTTTTAAATATATTTGAG